>JAQIXD010000831.1:0-20290 GCA_034699985.1 Minunthozetes semirufus | reverse complement strand
TAATTCACATCAAATATCATATCAGAGTCTTTATTAACAGATGAACAGGAGTTTGGTTTTAAGTTTTTATTTTTTTCTCCTCTTATTTGAGATAAAAATAATTTCGGATTCGATATGATATGCATGTTATGAATGTTAGGAATTGCAACCAGGAATTGAATTATATATTCAGTGGACTGACTCTGACTTCGTTTAACCAATCAATAAATTAATGAAGAATACCCTGAATAAAAGGCTTTACCCAATAAAACAGCTGCTATATTGAGATTTGACTAATGCCTGTCTCAGATTATTAAAAATTATTGACTCAAATAATAATTATTAATATTTCTATTATAATAATATGGCTTCAGATATGAATTATGATCAGATATTAAGTCGAGAAACAAGATTTTCAAATGCATTAAGTATTTAAAGAGTAAAATATTTATCAAAACCGTATTATTATTATCACTGTTTTGGTTATAAATGGGATACTATTTGTGGCATAATTTATAAATTACTCCAATATTTCATTTTTAAGACAAATGTAATTAATTTCATATTTTAATTCATTTGAATTTCATTTAAATGCATTAGAATTGCAAAACATTTGTGAAACAATCGCTAAAACGTTATTAATAATTTGTTTCTTTGGTCTCTAACCAAAGAGGAATACATTCTTCGTGTGTTTTCTATTGAATCGAGTGATTGCTGACAACATATCCCCAAAACAAACGCCAAGAAAGCAAATCAGTAGCACTTCGTTGCTTAAGACTGAGAGAAAGGTCAAAAAGGGTCCGATATTTTCAATTAATCTTCAGACCAACAGTTTCTATACACAGAGAGTAACATATTTTGTGTGCAAAAAACTTCCTGAATGTATGCTGTGCTCTGTGTTGTGCTGTGCTGTTTGCCACTCTTGGATATTCGATAAGAGGCCAGAATAAGAATGCATGCATTGATCGGATCCCATGTGGACACAGCTCTGAACACATTAATTATGGAATTTCGTTGTTAATCATAATTGTTTTTGAGGTCTCTCCCACTCAGAGACATGTTTTGACAAATGGAAACCAATCAAAGGTTCGACACTTGAGTCCAAAGAGTCAAATGTATCGCCTTTTCAGATGTTGTGCAGACCTGACTGTGCAGATGGGCTAAGAACTCAAGTGACTGATGAACAGTCGATTCGATTTACAGTACAATTAGTCCAAATGTGAAACATGGAATACATCGGTGGCGCTGGCACTCGACATATTTTGCGCTGGGATGCTGTCAATGCACAGCAGGACCCTCCTGTCCCATGCAATCAGTCAAACTCTAATGTTTCTCTCAATGAGTTATTGGACTCAACTCATCCATCAGTCTATCACTAACAGAGCCTTCAATTTAATTGTAATTAAGTTGTAGTTATGCCAACTGTGCCACTGATTGACGCATTCCAACCAAATATATTCATTTGATATAAACGTTTTTAACTATTATTTTGAATTTAAAATACAATTTTATTATTAATAAAAACCAATAATTTATTTTAATATCGAAATAATAATTCATATCTTATGTCAGCTCTGAATCAGTGATTAATTTCCATAAAAACTTCACTTATTTTTTGAAACAAAATCTCATTTAATATTAAAACTGAGAACATCTTTGAAATTCATTTTTCCGGTTCTAAGGAAACATCTTTTTTGCTTTGAATCTCAATTTATTTGATTTGATAACAGTTTTTGAAGAAATGATTGCACAAAATGTGTAGGCTTTTAATGATAAGGAAGAGACTGCACTCTGTCTTTATTTGTATTATATTTTAGTGAAGAAATTCAATCAATTTTTGATTATTCACTCGTGAATATCAAAGCAGCCTTTCCTACAAAGGAATGCCTTTAAAAAAGTCGAGTTTTCTGCTCCTAAATCATCAAATATTATAGGAATGAAAACCCAATAAAATGGAAATACTGTTACAGAAAGAGCTCTTGTAATCAAATGAAAAGATTTTCAAATCGTTTTTGATTTGCTTCGACGGCAGAGAAAAAGTTAATTTAATTTCTATTTGTTTTACGCCTTTTGTTGAAGACTTTAATGTCAGCGAAGAAAAAACGGATAAAAAACTAACAAAAAGTAGAAATAATTCGTTTATATCTCTTCATTCAATTATATTTAATTTTAAGGGAAATAATACGATTTCTCTCCTCTTCTTAGATCAGAAGAAAACACTGTAATCGTTAGGGAATGAACGCCAACTAAATCTAATTCTTGTGTAATGAAAACGGTGGCAAAAATGTCTGATAATATGTGAATCTCTTATTATTCTTCGACTTATTTCTTGTTAGTATTCATTGGTTCAACTCTTTCTGATCGTTCTTATATTCGGAGCAATTTTATTAGTCAGAGAAGAGTTTTGGGATAACCAGGTATTCAATTATTGAGAGGACGGCCATAAATATTGCCTTAAAATAGTAGCATTACTTAAATATCAAGAACAAAGTAATAAACAAAATTTGACACAATATTCTCATTTTTATCGCTTTGAGGTGTGATTGGGAGCGCATCCAATTAATTCATCGTTCAGTTGTTCACTGTTCACTGTTCTAGGCACTAACTTGGACGACCCTCATTTAGATGAAGCGAAGAGATTTAAAAAAGAGGATTCATTGTTGTATAGTATTTTAGACTTATATGAATCGCAATGTAATATATAATTCATAGTCGGAGTCAAATTGAATTATTCATTGAGCGGTTCTGTTTGCGACTCAGACCTAAAAACGCGGCTAAAATCCTTTAAGACTGTCTGTTGTGTCGCATAAATCTGAAGAATAAAGTATTGAATTTCATGAATACAAAAACAACTCTTCTTTTACTTATTTTTTGGACAATTTTTCTCTTGGAAAACATTTTTCAGTTTTTTTTCAAAACATTTATATTAGAGAAAAAGCATTAACTTTTTTACAGTACTTTTGATAAATGAAAAACATTTGCCATTTTTTAACGCAAATATCGACACAAAAATCGATTTCAAAGATTTTTCGCTGATTTTTGTATTTATTTTACTTTTTTGAAAATATTTTTTCCTTTCGTTTGGTTTTTAAGTATTAATTAAGAACTTTTAATTGAAGACTTTGCCAGATAAGAGTCCAAACAAATTCTTAGTCCAAGAATTGATCAAAAAAGTTGATTAAATTATTTGCTTCAGTGAACTCTCGGTTGACTTTTTCCTCACAGCCAACCATTTTATGTCTGTGTTTCATGTCTTGACTTTTTATATGCCTTTAATTTTTGAGTAAAATTTGCATTCATTTCATTGCTATGAAAAAAGACTCACTTTTTGGCCATAAATTTAAGTTTCATTTATTTTTTGCTTTTGAAAGAAATTTTTATTATTTTTATGACTTTTGACACAACTTTTGAAGGATAGGGAGTCTAATGAACTTTTTTGAAGAGAGTCCTCGTCTTTTCATACCCTGTATTATATCTCTTATATATCAAAACAAATAGCAAAGAAACAAACCTAAGGGTAGTATAAGTAATACTATAGTTATTCTACCGGTAATTACCATAAATTTATTCTTCTTTTGTTACGCTTTTTCGCTTATATTTTATTATTCGCTAATTTAGTTGAATATAATATAAAATTATAAAAAACAGAAATAAAATGGAAATAAATGAAACTTTTTCGCTGATTTCATACATTGTATTTCCATTAAATACTAAAAAACTTGAAATCTTGAGTAAAATGTAAGAAAAGGAAAGCCTTTTATTGAGCCAAATATCGGTTCTCTTGATTGCGATAAAGAAATGATTGAAATCGTAATAAAAAGCAATAAAAAGAGTCAAAAGACAATTAAAATCAATAGTATTTGCGAACAAAGAGACGCAGATATTTGATTGTGAAGAATATTTTTGCGATAGTGTGAGCTATTAGTGTATTGTCTGTTGGGCTGTCCTCCAATGTGCTGTTGATTGCCATTTAGTCGTTAATCTTAATTTATTGAATCCAATGTTGGGAACAATCTCTATGTGTTGTTCACTGTATTGAATGTATTGCATGTCTTTCTAACATTTAAGGAGAGATGAGGAGAAAAGAGTGACTTTTATTACACGAAAATAGTCTTTTCTATTGCGGAGTTGCCATCAGAAACACAACAGACATCAGATCTGATTCAACCATTATTCTTGTCGACCATACCTTATAATAGTAAACAGTAATGAACTCAGACTCAAACACTCATTGGTATCCATAAGTGTCTGTGCCTTAGATCATGAAAATACTCGTGTAATGCGAGCACAGCATCATATTCTGTAGGCGCTAATGCCTTATGATTATTAGGAACTGACAGCTCATTACACAGCAAATATAAGTGTTTCTAATATAAGACAATATAAGTCAGGTCTCATATAACACTCCACTCTTATAATGGCTTTTCTTCAACAAAATTACCAAAATTTGAATCATTTTTGTATGAAATATGAGCTGATTATCGATATTATTATTTAGAGTAAATTTTCTCCCATTTTTTGAGGAAAAAAATTATCAAAAGTTAGTAATAAATAATTTTCAATTTCCTTAAGTGAATATTTAGGCACAGAATAGAAAGTTGCGTTCAATTTATATCCAAAAATAGATAAACCATTTGTGAGTATAATTTCGTAAATTTGTGTTCAAAAAAATATAGTTTGGATTAAAAGCATTGCATAAAATGTGTTTACTCAGGACAGGGCTCACAATTTCAATGTTTGTGTTATTGATTCTGTAAATACACTGTTTTGCTAAAGAAGTGAATTTATGCGAAACTACTCAGAGATAGGGATTCTCTGAAGTGCTGCTCATCACTGACTTTCACAGTGACTGCAGGCGTGAGTGCAGTGCCTTAAGTAATACCTGGTATTGTGTTCTGGTCCATATGGAATAATGGGTCCAGTGCTAGCTATAGAGGCAAAAGTTAATTTGCCTTATATTTAAAGGCAGTGCCATAGTCTGGTCTATTCTTGGCATTCATACAAAGTCGATGGTGTGTCACGACTGGCAGCGATGGATCATTAAACCTGCCAGTTTGCCCACAATGGACTTAACCAAAAACTACCTGTGCATTAGATGAGAGCCAGAACCAGAGAGTTGATCAGGTTCTCAAACTGAGAAGAAGAGAGAGAATTCGAGTTCACTTTTTAGGGTGAGCTTCACCTCTCGATAATTGGCTTAAGGCGTATATTATATAAGTTATATGCTATACATATATATACGAGTTATGTAATATAAAATATAAAACTCACCATAAATACTATGAAATAATCATTTGATGTATTCACAGCTCTCCAAAGATGAATGCATTCAGTGCTGTACTGATCAGAATGAGAAGGAGAGGGCTTAACAGTTCCCAACACTCTCTTACAATAGATTCGTCCAATAATTCGTTCAATTGTTTTCAATTTTGAAGTCTTTTCAAAAACTCTTTTAATTCACTATTTTTTTGATTTTAGTAAAACCATTTCACACATCCTTTTCTTAAGTTCCTATTTATCGATGGTATTGTACTTTAGTTTAATAATTATAATCAATTGTCAGACCCTTTAATTGGTTTTGAACTGAGCCCTCAGTCTTAAGTAACGACTGTTACGGTTCATAAACTTAGTACAATACAAACACTGCATTAAAGGAGGAGTTGATCACTATTTTTTTGTACTTCCAATTTTCAAGTCAAGTTCAAGAATACAATCTATTAAATTTCAAAGTGTTTGGCACTGAATGACACCAAAAAAGGGTTTTTAGTGAATATCCAATTCAAATGATATTTAATTAATCCAATAATTTTTGTTATTATTTAAGCAAAAAGTATTACATTATTTGCTCATTAGTGGGAACACCATTCAGGCCAAAGAATTTATGGGTGAATTGTAATAGATGAATGGTTTGTTGTTTGACACTAAATATTCTTTAAATACACGTTATTAGAGTATTCTTGGAATTGAGATCTTCTTGATATAGTTGATCAGTTGATATAATGACTGGTGGTTTATGTAATGGGTGTTTAGTGTATTAATTAAGACTTGATTTTATTCTTAAAAATCAATAAAAGTCTTTAGAATTAATTAATTGATAAATATTTTTGATTAGAAAATTAACGCCAAAATGAGTTTACAAAACACTTCACAATATCAATAAATAGTCGGATTATTTTCGGCACAAAAATTAAATCAAATTATTATTCGTTTCTTTGAAACACTTTTTTGATATATTGAGACAAAAGTGAGAACTTTTCTGATGTTGTCTTTCATTAGACTGTTTTTAGTATATGTTTAGCTGAGAATCAGGTGTACTCTCTTTGGAAACACTTTATTGAGTGAATCCCACGCCGTAAGACATAAGAGAGCGAAAGACTACAAAAGTTTGTATTTGAAGTCGAGTCGAACCGAAACACACGAACACAGAGTATAGACTGGAATAAAGTGAAGCCAAAGCCTGTTGTCTATACTCTCACACGAGAGCTCTCAGAGTACATACACTCGAAACCAAAGCGAGAGAATATCTGGCACTCGGTTTGCTTGAGGCAAATTCAGGCAAAAATTGTTGGGCTGAGCGATGAGAGCGCCGTCACATTGAGCCGATAGACACTCTCAGTAGTAGTAATGGTTTTAGATTTTCAGTTTTTATGCTTTAGTTCTAACTCTGGTCTCAATTATTATACAACAGAACAGAAATGTTTAGAAAAGTTTTAATAGTCTGAGTCCGGCGTCAGTTGGAAACCGACTGTTGTGCTGTCGAGCACTTCTCATCCAATAGAAGCAACGGTTACATCATTTTAGTAATGCCTCAAAGAATTGAATGAGTCGTAAACAGTGAGAACACATTAGGGAGACATACATTGCTCGGGCACAGGGAAGGTATATCTATGGTATGGCTTCGCAATCAAAGAAGAAAGAATTGTGAGCTATGTATGGCTTTTATGTATGACTGCCTGAGTGTGAGCTCAGGTGAAACACTCTCACTCTCTGAGGGCTCTCTCCTAAGACCTCCTCTTGTTTTGTATGTCTGTATGTATTAAATGCTTTTTCCTTGAAATCAAAATTCGAAATTAGTTTTTCTCTCTGCCCTGTGCTGTGCTGAGAGTTGTGCTGAGCTCTCAGTCAGTATCCCATCTGATTATATGCTAACGATATCTGACAATGAAATTAATGAGTGATTAGTAGTGAGAAAACTGTTGAGAAACTATTTTTCACAAAACAAAAAGATCGTGATTAAAGTCACCGCCATTTCTTGCACTTCATCGCAATAATCAATATTTAATGATTTTTCAATTTTCCAGTCATTATGTTTGAGGTCATATCATCTGATTCTGTGCTATAATTGCATATAATTGGCTCACAATATATCTGTTGATTGGATGACAGTCGCCTCACCACCGATTATATCTGTGAGGAATCTTGAGATTGATTTCCTCGTAATTGTTGAGCCCTTCAGATGTGATAAAAAAGAACAGTTGACTGAAACCAAATCAAATTAATCGATCAAATGAGCAAACAATTGATCCCAACTTTGACTGAATGTCAATCTCTTAATAGTAGAATCAGAAGTAAATTGATTTCTCTCTCTTCTCAAGCATTCAACGATTGCTAAAAATGTTAGACATTATAACCAACAAAACGGGAAGACATATGAAGGGGAAGACAATGAGAGAAAGAGGAAGGAAATAATGGAAACAAATAATACTTTAGTACTTTATACCAATTATACGAATATTATATATATTTTATACTTTTTTATTGAAAGATAAATGTATTTCAAATATAAAGTAAAGCTTTTACTCTAAAATCCTTAGTTTTTATCATAAGTCAAGAGAAAAGCATCACTTAATGGATCGATATTTTAGATAAAAATAACTTTTGCCTAATGAAATATCTCTTGTCTTTCATTCAAATTTGATTTTGGATGAAAACCTGACTTCAATTACAGCAATGCATCCCTTTTGTGTTGAATATCCTGCTCTTTGGTTGTGGTATTGTATTTAATGAGATGACTATCAAATTTCATAATATATTCAGAAAACAATTCAATATAAACCTATTGTTATACCAGAATATTCTCTTCATTAGAATAACATTAAAATTTTGTTAAGACTTTACTGTAATCTAATACTATTTTCTATATTATTATCACAAAATCATATAATGAGCTCTTATTTCACCAAATAAACCAATAGATGCTTAAGACTCGTATTATAGTCTTCATTGAACTTTGAGATGACTTAAGATTTTTAGTTATAAACGATTAACTCAGGAGAGGCAGAAGGAAAGAGAGAGAGAGAGGGAGGTGTAAAGGGAGAGGGAGAGTAAGAGAGAGATTTTCTATGTTGAAGTTAAGGAGAAACTGAGATTAAAAGTAATATTTTGTCGACTTTCCGACTCTTAATATCTCTTAACGGCTGAGAGAGTCATTGAATGGGCGCCTCTTTATGTTACCCAAAACGACACTTTGTTTGCTGAGATCTCATACTAAAGGACATACTCTAAGGGTGTGATTCTTCGCCACAGATTTCAATATCTGTTTAATGTATTACTCAAACTGTTATGAGAGGAGAAAAGTCATTAAAAAGTATATTTCCATCTCTACTGAAGTATATTTATAAGTGAAGTCAGTTTAGTTATGGTATAATTTATTGTATATAATCTGAAGAACTAAAACACAAACTCATCGAATATTAATGTTTAAGATTATTGGTAATCAAGTATCGGAGAAAAGCCATAATTGATGTTTACATTTACACTATTTATTTAGAGCTCATTATAACATATTTTGTAGTTTTTTGTTAATTATCAGCAAAAAGTTGTCCAAAATCTTTGCTGACATTTAGATAACAGATTTGTTTAGATAATGGTTAACACAATTTGTGTTCTTCTTCTTCTCAGAACTGATTTTTAATCAGTTTTATTGCAGTCAAAGACTGATCCGTCTATTTGTTTGTCACTGATTTCGAAACCAATTCATTATTTATTCGATTAAATGAATGAAAGCCATAATAAAAACTCTTGAATAACATTCACTGACTTTAATAGCATTAATCTTTGTTCTGAGTTATTGACGAAATTGCACTTTAGTTTAGTTTACGCTTAAAACGCATATAAAATCTAATGAGTTTCCGAGAAATCATTACCGAGATTAGAGTACTAACAGAGATGTAGAATGGTTGGCACTCATACAAAGGTCATTCCTATGGGTCAGAACATGTGGGAACAGGTGAAACACTCAAATTACCAACAGTTCGAGAGTCCAAACAAATGGTGTTCCTGATCTAATGATTCAATTTTGAAGAGTCCTTTCTCGTTGAGCTCAAGTACCGGAGTCTCTACCCTCCCATTTGCCATCACTGAAGTGAAAATCAATTCCACAAAAAAAAATCTATGTTTAAGTCATCGATTGAAAGTATTCCTCAAAAAACATATCAAACTATTGGCGAAAAACAGAGACTTCTGTTGTTCCCATAGATTGAGTGAAAAATTATTGATTTGTTGAGAAAATGAATGTTTTCTTTAGTAAAAAACGTTTATACCATCAGACGAGTGATGTATTAATTTTTTATGTTTTTATCCTAAAGTTATGTAATTTCTCAAAATATATGTCTTCCCTCTGAATAATATCACTGTTTTTGGAAATAGAGTTTTGTTGAACTAATTTATTTGAGACCTCTTCGAGTCATCAAAAATTCAGTGATCTCTTGGGTAATCATTCTTCAAGTCTGTACACTAACGCTATTCTGAGCCCTGAGTTAGTCGAGTACTCGGATCACTAGAATCAAAAAGATTCAATAAATTTTTAAATAGATTACAATATAAATAGAAAATCAATCCAATAAAAGGATCGATAGAAGTTTGCATAACAAGAAAATACACTCAAAATTCAAAGAAGAAAAAGAATAAGAGTTCAAAGGAATAGACTCTAAGAGTGTTTGTGTCGATATTTATTCAAATATAGTGATGAAAATCCTCTTCAATATTATATTAAACAAAAATATTGTAGAATAATATCAAAATTCATTTGAAGCGAAAGCAAAAAATCAAATTCAAGTGTCGGTTAGGTTTTCAACAAAGCCTTTGAGGAAAAGGTTTAAGATTTAAGATGAAACTGATATTATTTTTGCATTTGTTGGTAACATCTGCGGCACATCTCTTATTATTTTGAAGGCTTTCCCTCCACTCAAGACTCCTTTCTTTAGAGTGTTTTCTGGTCTGCGGATGTGGTTCTGTATTAGTTAAGAGTGGATAGACATCTCATATTGTGCTGTGCCGTACTATGCCATACATAAATGTATAAGTCAGGCATAAGGCATACGATAATCACTTTTAATTATGAAGAAATACATTGCACTCAACTCAAGCGACTTATAATAGTATTTCCGTCCAATTGTTATATCATATGTTTTACTGCATTTTATTCTATAATTTGAGTCAAATTTCTTTTATAAGAGATGTCACGAATTTTATGCCAGATTTCATATTTGCATTAATGAACTTTTTGAACACTACTATTATAATTAAAAGCCTATTATTGAGTTTCCGTTGAATTTAATGTAATTAATAACAAAAATTTGTTAAAATTTTGGAACAAAATATGAAAATTTATTTGAACTCAAATCTAAATGAATAAAAACAATGGATTTTTACTCTGATTTCACACTTTAGATGAAAAATGATTTGCAAATAATTTTCATTCATTTTATTTATACAAAAAGAGCCCATATTTTAAATCAAAGTCAAAATAGTTATGCGGACTCTTTGGTGGGTTGAGTGCCGTATATATCATCATTTTATTTGTTGTCTATTTTAGTGCAAAGAATATTACATTTAATCCTTTTTATATTCCTATTTAACAGAACAGGGGATCTGTTGGCAAGAATTATGGCGTTAATAACACTGAAAAATAATTTCCTCCCGAAAACTACTTGTGCCACACATATATTGTAAGCCCTGTGCTCTGTAAGTCACTGTTCCATACAGTCAGCAGTTATTAAGTCATAAAAATATAAAACTTTCTAAATATAAACTGCACTTCAGTTGCAGAAAAATTGGGACCAAAGATGAGGAATGAGTTTAGACCAAGAATAAGATGAGCCAAAGAGCATACCACTGAAGGAAGTGCAATAAAAGCCGTGCATTCCTTTTTGACTCGTTAACCAAAATATTTATGGCCATAATTTGCTCTCAGAAATGAAGACATATATTCTTAGAACTAAATTAATTTAATATTGTATTTAGTCATTAATTTAAGGGGCGCTCAGCCCTAATGCACTTGGATTTGAATTTCAGTTTTCTGACATTTTTGTTGACTTCAAGTTCAGTGTCGATAAATAAGGATAAGAATAAGGACATGCAGGATTATCTCAAATTTAAACTTCTCGTTAGTAATGACATATTAAATGGGTGCACATCCCTGTGTCATCCCTGTCTCTAATAATGTTTTGGTTGTATAAATAACTTGTTCTGATGCTTTTATTCTTCGATTATTTTTATTCTCTTTTTGTTGATTTGATAGAAATTTATAGACAAAAACGACAGGAAATTTCAAGCTGTGAACTGTTGAACACCAGACACAAACTGTATTTCGGATATGTCTTTGAAATGCATTTTGAAAAAAGTCATTTGTCTTTCCCTTTAAAGTGAAAGGAAATACTAATTCTAGTAATAGAAGTGTAGTCAATGAATGAATACATTTTTCATAAAAAGAAAGTTCAGTTTTTGTCTCTAATTATATTATGAGAGAAATGGAGCAGAAATTCATTGAATGCGAATATGAGTCGATATATTGCAATATAAGCTATGATTAATTGAAAGTTTAACAAAAACGACATCAATTGATACAATAATAGCAATAATAATGATAATAACGTTAACTATCATTGAGTTAACTTCAGTCAACTGAATGCCAGTTATGGCCAAAATATTTTTGTAAATGTCTTATGAAATGTGCTCTTTTAGGTCGACTCTATTATATTTATGGATACAATGGTTGGGTTGGACTTTCATGAGCTTAAACGACTGGCATATCTATCACACACCAGAAGCTACCGTTTTTTCTTCTATTTTCCAAAATGTTACCCAAATTGTGAGGAAATGTGAAGAATTGGCAAAAAATATTTTCATTCACTAAAAGCTAATATGGATTTCACACAATTGGAGTCACACTCTATTCCAAGGGCTGAGACTCTATTCAGTTGTGTGTTGTGTCTCGTGTTATGGCCGTCCATTCACAACAACAACATTTTCTAATACTTTCTACAGAAGAATTAGGAATACTGAAGAAGGACAAGCAGTAGAGGCTGAGCACAGTATTTGGCAATTTGTCTGTAATGCCAGTAATGGCCACATTTGCCGTATTTATGCGCTGTTGGTTATGTCTAACTATCATCAGAACAGATGCTTATATTGCGTTTTTTGGACACTTTTTCAGAGTTCCTGATATTCATTCTGCTATTGGTTTGAGAAAAGAAATATAACTTATTCTAGAGTTTTGAAGGCAAACACTTTTTTCTCATTTAAAGTGAAATATTATATAAAACATTACTTGAAGTTTGAGTTACACAACAAATATATTCAGCTTTTCTTTACTGAATATAAGAGAACACGAAATTATTGAAATGAGGGTTATTTGGATTTCTTGCACGTATACCAACAGCACCAACACATTTGGCAACACTTTTTTGCTCCAATACTAAGCAATACTGCAATTCTTATATCAGAATAATTTCCTTTTGGTATTCGTTTCTCTTTTTTATTACTTTTGTTTTATTTGAGAGAATTCCAGACTATTAGACGTTTTGCTTATTCTGACATATTTTTCAAATGTATTTAAATTCTTATTTTTATATGAATTTTAGATTTGAAATCCATTTTTCACTCGATTTTGTATTTATTTATTCAGAATTTAAGTGTTAAATGTGTTTACACCTCTTTATTGGTCAAAACCGATGCAAATATGAATGAATACAAATTAGGTCTTAAAGTGGAATCTAATGATACAAATCAATATATTTGAATAAATGAATGGCTTTTTGTTTTGAAGAGAAATCTTTTTTATTACTTTTGAATTCTGTCTGAAATAGAGTCTGAAAAATAAAACCGAAACCATTTTATTGGAATTCAAATTCGTATCATTTGTGTCATCAGATTAAAAGTTAATAAACTTATTTCAATCGAAGAAACGGAATAACTATAAATTGTTAGATAACTTAAAGCTTACAAATATATCCTTATGGACGAAATATGCAAATTAAATACCCCTTTAAACTTGAAAAGTAATTAAACAAATTAAAATGATTACCGTATTTCACATCATTTAAGACGCGGATATTATATCTTTAAATTCATTAATTTGTTTAAATTGGGTAAAACTTTTAAATTTAAATAAGTTTCATATAAGGAACAAGGTAAAACTAATTCAAAATTGATTGATTTCTTATCCTAATTATAGTTAGATTTATTTAAAAATAAACATGGCCACTCCACTCCAACTCGAATTAAGATAAGTTTTCAACGGATTTATTTCAATTTAATAATTATACAAATATGAGTGCTATTAAAATAGTTAATTACAAGACGTTTTGATATTAAATATCAGAGTAATATTTTGTGGTTACTCTCCGACTAAAATTATATGAATACCTGAGCTCTTAACTCACAAATAATCTTAATATTCATCGTTTGATGTTTTGAATAAATTTTAATTTTAATGTCTTCTCCCGAACTCTTTGAGACGACTCTGAAAATAATTTCATGAATTTTTGATTTCATTTTTCGTATGATTTGATTCCCAGAAAAACTAATTTAAATTCCAGTCCTTTTGAAAAGTAATAATTTTTTGACGTCTCTCAGAGAAAACTAATGATAACTCAAAAACCTTTCTCCATTTGGAAAAAATTATCCCAAAAGAAGAGCATATTTATTGAAATATTAAATATGAAATAATTCGCTAAAATTTTTGTCTTTTATTCGAAAAACATTTCCCTGAAAGCAATTTCAGTCAATTAAAAGAGTTTTAAATGATTTTCGGCATCTCTTCCATCGATGAATCAAAGGTTTCGATGAAATCTCTTAAAATTGAAGTTTAATTTTGTTTTTAAGCCTCAAATCCATTAAAAATAGTGTTCGCTAACACTTTCCCAGAAGTAATTTATAAGACATTTTTTCTCTTCTTTTCCGATCAGATAATTATTTCAAAAATTTTAAAACCAAGAAATCAAGATAACAATATTCGTGGCGAATTTGTTGGGAATTTGTGTCCAATTTATTAAATTAAAAAATTTATAACTATTTTGTAGCAAAAGTTATAACTTTTAATTACACTTAAGGTTTCAGCTCTTAATAAATAATTGAAATTCATTTCAAAAGTTACTCTTTAGGCGAAAAATAATCGACAAATCATTAGAGAATCACTTCTTTTAGAAGAGATTTGGAGAAACAAAATAAAAATTAATTAATGTATTGAAAAAATATTTCAATGAAATATCTTCTCTTCGAATAGAAAGCCATTAAAATCTAATGGATAACTTTAAATTCTGGGAATATCAATAAAATATCTCACTTTTAAGAAGCCATTATGGAGGAATAGGCAGGTTCCCCTAGTTATATGTGAGAATCTTAGGCGTCAAAATTATCTTGTTCACCTATAGCCGGAAATTGACGCTTGAAAGTGGGTCATTTGATGGGTCGAACCTCAAAATCGATTTTTAAAGGTTTTAGGTTTTAAAATTAGCTTAAATTCAAACCTTACCCTTGTTTATCCCCTGTCCCTAATTAGTATATTTTTCATCCAAGATATAAACTCACGAATATTTTTGTTAATTTAAAACTCAATTCAAAATTTTTTATTTGGAGACAAAAAATAAGTTATTTATGACATAAAACTAAAATTTAATTTCTTGTCTTCGGAACAGATTTTTAGACTGAAATCTCTTTTTTGTAATGATTTGAACGATCGATAGTTTTGTCATTTATTTTCAGTGGAAAACCATAAGAAAAATGTAATAAATCTCTTCGGTGTTTCTCATATTTTTTATTTTCTATGAAATTTCAGGTATAAATCCAGAGCTGATATGTTTTGCCCAACCATTCAATGACCTCCAGTGAAGTTTTTACACCAAAAATCATTTCTTGTGCCCAATATTCAGGTCTACTCTGATTTCAAAGAAAATCAATGTTTGAAATCCAATAACGATATCAAATCATTGATATTTGAATTCTGAGAAAATAATATTAGAGCACAAGCCTTATATACCTCCCCTTTCTCTTATTCTGTCCTCTTTTTTCTACGGATCGCTTTTATTAGATTTTTCATCTTTCAAACGGAAAATTCAGTGAAAAAAAAATCCTTATTTGAGTTTTTGAAGGCAAAGCAAAGCTCAACAAAATTAAAATTTAATATCAAATAACTATTTTTCATTCAAATAAAGGAATTCTAAGAGTTTTTGTTGACATTATATTTGAAAAGCATATCATTTGTAAAAATCTTATCTAATATTTTGATTGAAAACTCAGGAAAAAGCACTAAATTTTTCCCAATTTCCCACTTTTGCTAATTTTTACTCTATTTGTGTCACAAATAATTGATTGTAATTATGATTTCCTTAATTTAGTTTTTTCTCTATTAAACTAGAGTTAATTTATTGCCAAATAATTTGATTCTCATTAAATTCGAGTCTAAATTCATTTAATAATTTGAGTTGAATTAAGAAAATAGTCAAGATAATAATTGATAATAATTAAAATTAATTTTCAAAACATAATCAGCAAGTTTTCAGTTAAAACTTTAAAGTACTGCTTAAGTGGGCTTAAAACGAAAGATATTGCTAATTGGTTGGAGCAAGATACTTAATCAATTTCTCAACTCAAGGTTTGTTTGGGCGACTCTCGCTCTCTCCAGGATCATATCAGATGGTAATATACAGTAAAATAATGTTAAGAATTCATTTCATGGACTCATTTGCTTAAACTGACACAAAATTAACACATTTCTCGATTAATATGACATTTAAGACATTTTTTCATTCTTATCAATAGTCTTGTGAGTAATGCCTCTAATTATGAGATAATTATTTATAATTCAAGAGTTTATATAAATTGTGAGGAAAGAGAAACAAAACTCAACTCTAGAGAAGAGTCAGTGCTTTCAATACAACTCTTTTTAGTATTAAAACTACTTTTAATACTAAAAATGTATTCAAATATTATGTGAATTACAGCCCATTATGGCTATAAAACATGTAATTCATTAACATTTCTAATATCAAGTCTTTTGGCCGATTAAATGTCATTGAATTCTAATTCTGTGCAAAACTATTCAATTTAACGCACGGCTGAGCATTTAAAAATGAATTCATCCATCTATTATAACGACGAATATTGAATTATGTGAATTATATGAATATTTCATCGATCAAATAATTAGATTAAAATCTCTTATTCCTTATATTTCCAGATTTTTCATGAGATTTGTCTGAAAAATCAATTTTCTTTTCAACAGAAATATGACCTAAAATTGTGTTCAGTCAACGAAAAAACGGAATAACAGTCGAAGAGAAAATAATTTGAAAGATATGATGAGCTCTACGGACAGTACTTCATGTGTGGTCTTCATATACTTCAAAGAAAATCCTATTCCGTTGGCTTAAGAATACAATAGGGTTTGGCTTCGAATCAGATAATGATCTCAACGAAAAATATATATAATAATCACGAAAATAAAGAAATCTAAGTCCTGTCCCTAACATGTCATCAGTGTATCAGAAATAACAGCTCTTACGCCGAAAATAAGTGTCACTTCAGAGCTCTAATTAGTTTATTATAATTGAAAAATCTTAAAGTGTTTGTGAAGTCATCTCTAATATTACTCAAAAGAAAATTACTTTTCATGTAATAAAAGTCTGATCCAAAGTCTGACCCAAAAGTTTATAATAAAATAGTCTCTCTTCTCACATAAGAAAAGTTATGAAGAGTAGAATGCAATGGATTTTCGTGTAAACACTGTTTTCATGGATAGTATTGCATTACTTTCCTTACTTTTCATAAGTAAATGGCATTAAATTAGGCGAAAGTAATAACAGCTTTTGCTTAACATTTATCCTGAGCTCAAAAAGCGAGGACCAAACTGAAGGAATGGTATTCAAACTACCGGTTCATAATATTTGATGGGATGCCAGATGTGAATCGATGTCTAAATTTTTCTTTATTTTATTTTGAGTTCAATTATTTTTTTGGTTCACAAACTTCGCGAACTTTTGGCGAATAAATGCAATACAAACACAAAAGAATTACAACCATTTCATCAAATCATTCAACACTTCTTCTATTATTTCTCAACCGAAATGTCTTTGAATTGATGTCATTTTGACTTCAATGGCTTTCCTTCTTGATGTGAGGAACCGATAATTTCGATCTCTTACACATCAAAGGAAGAGAAAACAGAATAAGACTTTCTCTCCTTCTTTTCAGACTTTGCCAAGGGGGACATCCTCAGCTTTCCCTCCGCGGTTGTGATTTTGCAAATATTCTTCCTAATAGAGTCGTGAAAATTAATATGTTGTCTATGGACAGGTAGAGTTCTTATATGTTATTTTCCTAAACATCTTTTTGCCCCTTAAATGGAGACCTTGGGTGAAGCCTCGCACTATAATAGTATAAATAAAAGAGTATTTGCAGAAGAATTGAATAAAACAAATATAAATTCCAACCGAAATAACAAACAAAATTCCCAAAATGTTTTACTACAAACAACTCATAATAAGCGGGGTTACACTCTGTGCTTAGTCTGATACACAATACCAATGTCCATAGTGGTAATTTTTAAATATTTGGCTCAATGTAAGTATTAACTACAATAGAAGCGTATTTTCCTCGAAAACTCAGCTCAATTAAAATAAGGTTCATCAAACTAAATATTATGCTGATCTGTTGATCTTGGTCACTCCCAATAATAGGATAACAATAGATAAGCGAGCATTAATTGAAAAGTAGTTCTAATAGTTTTGTCCCATAAATTATTTTCCACAAATAAAAGTTGAGATTAAGGGATGAAAATAAGTTTTCTAATTAACGGCCAAAATAATTGGCAATTAATTTGATTTAAGGGACAGACAATTAACAGTTAGTGCTGTCTAAAAATCATTTGACTTTAATTATCAGAATTAAGTTTAATTTTTTTTGCAGACAATTTTGCCGTCAATTAAATAGTATCCAAATTAAGAGTGAATTCTGTGCTAAAAATCCCCTTTAAATGGATATTAAATAATTTCCTTTAATTCTCTTATATCTCAATTCGAGATCTGATTTATTGATTCAATTTTAATGGAATTTTCAAATGTTTTTCTTTTCGGTGAAATAATTATTTTCTTTCAAATAAAAACACAAATAAAGAGGGATTTGAAGAATTTATATCATTCTTATTTAAATTCAAATATTCTTTCTATTTATTGGACTTATTTTTCGAGAAAAGATTAGATGTTTTGATACTATTTTGTTTGTCGAACGAAATACTGGTTTTGTGAACAAACTTTCGACAAAAATAGCAAAATAAAACTCAGAATAAGTTTTAATGAGAATTCTTTATGTCTCTAAAGGTCTGAGTCTTGTCTTATATCAGAGGACTTTCTTCCAAGAAATAAATGAGATTATAATTCGAGAAAAGTTTTTTAAAAATCTATTCCTCTCTGAGAAAACACTTTCAGAATAATAAGTAATAAATTATTCTTCAGTTTATATAACATAAAATCATTTGAAAAAATCGTACAAAAAATAAATTCCGATATAATATAAGTCATAAAAATGTATCTCAAAAAAGGAGTAATAATTTTTGTTTTGGAGTCAAAGGTATTTCCGAATTATATATTTTCTAAAGGATTCCCTCTTAAGTGAAAAAGGCTTACGATTTGAGGCTGTACTCGACTGGAGAGACAGATAATGTGTGTATTTGCATCTGAAGTGGATAAAACTTCTTGTCTTAATGTCAAGTTTTTGTGAAAATTCCCCCAAAATTTTCAATAAAACCACAATTTATATGCTGAGTGACGTTTGTTCGCATGTACTCAAAGTGATTAAGTTGATCTTATACACTTTGTACACTTTTAATCAGAGGCAACTGTAGATTAAAACTAAAATTAATCGGTTAGTTTTGAGAGGAGCAATCGTAAAATATTTATTGGCCACGACTTCGCTTCTTATCCCTGATTACCTGCGATACAGACAATAAAAAAAGATAATTATTAATGCATTAAAAATGTATTTTAATGCTATAATACCAGAAAATAATTAACATTTGAGTTATAATCTTATTTCGATTTTGTGATTCAATTAAATTATTATTCAATTTTAGTGAAGAAATTAAAATATTTATTAACATTAATAACATTTTTTTGTTAATCACTATTCAACTGAACTCTAGAATTGGATTTTGTTTTGTTTTTTCGTTTAGTCTCTGAGAGAAGAGAGAGAATCAAATCTCATTTAATCTGAATCTTTTATATAAAACAAGTTGACAGCACAGGCAGAGAGACTGAGCTGAGTCTCTTTTTCTCATCACAAGTACTGGAGATTAACTTTTTTATATTATTAATAATTTATTATAAGATCGCAAAAGAGGTTTATGTACTGAACGCTCACTATTGTGAGCAATGACTGAATCACACCATAAATATCAGCACTAATTCAACATAAATTCATTAATCAATTGTTTTATGTATTGAATCGAAAAGAAAGAAAAACCAAAGACTAATGCTTATTGAGGATGAGCAAGGTTAGATAAAATCTTGATGGCTTTTTCTATGTTATTAACCTTTGAAAAACATGGGAATTTCAAATCAAAATTGAACATTGCTAAATTGGAATTTCAAGAAATTAAAGTTAATTTTTAGGCTATTATTTTGATCTTTTAATCTTATTATAGCTTGCAATTCACCAAAAAATATTCTGTGAGAAATGAAAATCATGTAATAATCAAATAATATTAAACTAATGGCACTTTTCAGGGCTCAGAATTTAAATGAAGAAATTAACTGAAATTTTTTGGTTTTACTCTTTTCGTGTCATTTCGTAATAATTCTTATGAAAACTGAAATCAAAATTCTTTGACCAGAGATTCAACATATTATTTTGAACCACATTTCCAATCATTAATCTTGTTTTGAAAAATTTCAGATTATATTTGGATTTTTCAATTAATAAAAACTTAATTTTCTTTATTTTTGTCTTTAAATTGCAATAAAAACAAATTTATTTTCACAGACTTTAGGGGAGGAGAGAGAGAGAGAGAGAGAGAGAGAGAGAGAGAGAGAGAAGA
>JAQIXD010000830.1:0-20308 GCA_034699985.1 Minunthozetes semirufus | reverse complement strand
TTTGGCCACTCCAGCCCAACTCCAGGTCATTATTAGTGAAATTCCAGGCCATGTCAAAAACTACCTGGTCACACTAGACAGGGCACAGAATAAAATAAACTCCGGCTACACATCCAGTGTAGGCCTAACACATGTTGACAACTGAAAAGGTTAGCCCAGAATTGTATAACAGATCCTAAAGTGGAAAATATATGAAGTTTTTTCTCAAGAAGTCGTATAAACCGTTAGGTTTTAGAGACACAGCCATTGAATGCCAGAGCGATACCAATGGAGTTATACCGCGAGAATCACATCAATCAATGATAGCAAACGGATTTCCGAACCGCATAAATCATGGCTGGAGGGCCAGTCCTATGCATCCACTTTTTTATACGCACATCTCATCTGCCTTTTCTGGACTTTTTAGGTTTCTTTTTCATTGCTCTCCTTCTCTCCCACTTTCCCTCTCTTTCTAAAAGCATTTGATGGTCTGCCTATTGATGTCATACCTTTCGGGTGGAATCACTACCCAATCAGGCGTTATATTAGCCGTTCGTTCCCTTGAGTTGCGGGCAATCAATCACTTCTGTCGCTGTTATTACTTTTGATGAAAACATTTTCTCTTAGACTTTGCTTTCAATCGTATTATTAAACATTAGAATAGATTTTTTGGCTTCAAATTAGTTGTTAAAGTAATGACTGTTATATTGTTCTGTGCGTAGGCTTTCCTTTGAAATTTTCAAATTGAATTTTGATTGATAATTGTGAACATTATTACCCATTCAGTTGAGAAATGTATTTAATTTTGTTGAACTGTTTTGGGAACGAGTTCTGGGTCTTTGTTGAAGAGTTTCAATTCAAGTCTTGAATTATTGATATAAGGCATGAATTTTTGATGAATCCCTCTCCTAATTATTGTAATACACTTTTATTTAATTCAATTTTTTGTGGTTTCGTTTAAACACCAATTTATTTAATGCTAATATTTGTTAGGAAAATGTCTCCGGACTTATGATATTTGAATATTTCATTTGAATTCAGCATTAATTCAGTTCTAAAATAATGTCATTCATTATAAAGGATTTTCCATTACTTTTGAATACTCTCTGAAATTACCCGAAAAAAATGACAATTATTTTTCAAATCAAACGAATGAACGAAATAATGTCGTGTTTTGCCAAAGTTCAGGGTCATATGCATGTAAAAGTGATTACCCAGGTGTTTTTCGAGAGCTAATCAGAATTATGATTAATTGCTTTCCATTATAATTGCAATTATAGCGAAAAAGTTCATTTTCATTATAATGTTGTTCATTAGGAAAGGGAGGGAATCAAAGGGAACGGCAGACAGAATATTCATGAACATTATGTATGCAATTATTTTATAATCATTTTTTGGTGAATTTAAGCAAATTTTTTGCTCAAATATGACTGATTTGGTTCTGGTATTCAAATTAAAAACAAATGTCACGATTTGAAAGTCATTCCCTCATTGAAAGAGTCCTCTGTTTTCTCTGTTTAATCAGTTTTTGCGATACTTTTCGGGTTTTAATGAAATTTTTATTTCACTTAATATCAGAATCATTTGAAAGACTTTTCATTCAAGACTTTTGTGTGATTTTGTTGTTAACCACAAACCGTTTGACAATTATTTTTGGCATTAATTAGAGTTATATTTTGGTTGTGAAACAAATTTAATTGTGAGGAATGTGTTTTGGATTACTCCTGAATAGTGAAATGTGCGTTTGATGGCTGTCCTATACTCTATGGCTCAGCACAAGAGTTAGAAAAAAGGCATTCAATTAGTTTGAGTTCTGACAAATTCTGTACACAATTATGTCATTTTGATTAATTATAAATAGGGTTGAAATAGACCGCAAACACAACCGTCTCCTCCAATCCACTATGAAATTGCGGTATTCTGTGCTCTGAAACTACTGGTGCTCTCATTAGTGTATCCGAAAACCCTTCTCCGAAGGGAAAGACAGAGAGAAATAATTCTGACATCAATTCCAGTGAAACAAATTTCCTATACTTTCGTCTCTTAATTGCCATTTAAAGCAAATTTGAGGACATTTTTCACTCGCCTTTCCTGAGGATTCACTCATCACTCGTACAGAAAAATCCTCATTTGTTTCACAAGAAATTCTATGAATAAAATTCTAATTAAAGTCATATTTTAATTCATTTCATATTATAATACAATTTAAAACTCTTATTAATGAAACTTTTGTGGATTAAGTGATGCATTGAATAATCGTTTTGCAGTAGTTTTCACTCATTTCTAGAGAATAATGTTTTCCTCAATTAATCCTCAGTTTTCCAAAAGACTGGCAAATCATTAGTGGAAAGTCGTATCCTATTCCATCCCTCCCTCCCTCCCGATCCCTCTCCGGAATCAAATAAGTGGAAAAGTATTCAATAATTTGTGAGACCTATCATTGAAAGCGAATTAAATTACAATAAAATTCAAAGCATTAAAAAATATTCATTAAATAACACGAAATTCTTGGTCTCCAATAAACACAAACTGTTTTTAATAGTTGAAAAAGAGTGGAAAATCATTAGCCTTTCCCTCGAAGAAAATTTTCGAGCAATTATTTTCTCAATTTTAACTCAAATCCCAATTTAATAGGAATTTTCACTTTTAGATGAGACCCGAGGAGAGAGTGTTAGGAGAGAGTGTTTTTCAGCGCAAATAACGAATCGAGAAAATCGTTAATCATTTTTAAGCTTCAAATCACAACAAAGTCATTTAGAAATCTTATATTAGAGTCAAAACACTATTAATTTATTTATTCATTTTTCATTCTGTGCTTAATTTCTTTCAGAATAATTACTTCTCCGAGAAGTTATTGGATTTACTTTCAGACAAAACAAAACAAATCTAAGTTTCTATTGAAAGAAATGCAATTTATTTGAATACCTTTTCTCTTATTCTGTTCGCAAAGAATCTCAAGAATTAATTGATTTGAATTTGCATTCATTTTAGAGTCGTTTTTAATGGTTGTGTAAGAGTAGGCTTTCCTTCAGAAAAAAGTAAACATTTATTCAAACGAAGAATAAAAGAGTTTTTATCTTCTTTTTAAAGTGTTTTCTTGGAAATCAATACAATTATTCTGACCAAAGATTAAGCACGAATTTTGTTCATATTAAACAATTTAACCTAGATAAAATTACTGGGAAATTAATCGATAACAGGAATTGTCTTTCATAATGAAAATCAATTACTTTTATTGACTTTTAGGGACTGACAGATCAAATGGCTTTCCATTCATTTGAATGTTTGATTTGCATTCAAATTGAATGCTTTGTTGAAAAAAAAAGTTTAATTGTTTTAATTGAAAATAAATTTTATTTATTCAGTAATTTAATCAATTGATTGAATCCGTATTTGTTTTTTCTGGTCTTCCCAATAGTAGTGCCACTCTTTTGTCAGAAAGCAATTAAGAAATTAATTTAATTACTTTTTTTCTTCCTTTCAATGGATCTGCTGTTTGTTTGAGTGAAAAGTCGATTACTCTTTATTTGTCGTTCAAAACGAATCGTATGTTTTATGTCTTCAAAGACATCACAATTGTATTCATTAAAGATATTAACTTATAATCTGATAAATGATTGCATTCTTTGCTAATGATAGCAATGAAAAACATTTCGATAGCTCTTAGAAACTAATTCCTGTTCACTCTTTCTTAAGAAACAAGAATGTCCAGGGTGTTAACCCTGAGATTAAATGAGATTTACCTTGCTAAATCCAATTCGTTAGGAGAAATTCCATGTTTGTTTCAATACCAAAAAATTTGCAATAAAAATCATTTGCGATACGAATGCCAAGAATATTGAACTTTAGACAAAGACCCTGGTAATCCCTGATCCTTTAAAATTGGATTTCATTTAATCACAAATGGCTGTACTTTTCAGCCGATTCCCCAATTTTTTGCGAAATCTCTTTCAGAGAATTATTGAAAGAAAGATCAGTTTAAGTGAACCATAGATTGCAAGAGAAGATGACTTATTCTTCGAGAAGAGTATAACTGGGATTGGATTCGGTTGACTTGATTTTGATTCAATACAATACTAAATTTGAATCCAATTGAATAATGATGGCCTCACAGCTTATATTTATTCTGTGCTCAGCCTCGCCACTAGTCCAGAGCCTATTTTCTGGTCAATACATTTCCGCTTATTTCCGTACCACTACTGCCAGTGAATAAGTAATGCATTTCTCCTTTTTTTATGACTGAAACCCACCCTCTGCTCAATGGATGTAACTTACATAAGAAAAATCCATATATTCATAGAATCACCAAGATTACACTTTCAATAATCTCAAATAAATCTATTATTTATAAATTAAACTTGATTAAAACAAGAATATTTATAGTTTTATAATTTTCAGCTTGCTAATTTTGGGTTTGCTTAAAATTCAGTTGCTCTAGGTCATTATTTAGCAGGTTATGTTAGCTTGGTCGTCCTCCTAGTTTAGAAAAACTATAAATTTCTCTTTTTATTTGTATCTCCATTAGTATTATCGATGAAATACTCGATGTTTGATATCCCGGAAGGACGTCATGTAATGCAAAAGCGATGGAACACTCATCTTGTTGATCATTTTTTGCCATTTGCCATGTTTATTTTAGCTCTGATTTTTGTTTTGCCTGGTATTAAGTGCCCGATTCTAATCTTCTTTCGACTATAATACAGTCCATTAATTTTTATTCATTCAAATAAAGCAAATGTTTTTGATTGAAATTCACGATAAAAAAGGCCCAGAATTTGAAAATTGGTGAACAAGTCGTTCAGCCATTTATGTCAAAACCAAACTCCATTTGTAACAAAAAATTTCACAATTTTTGCATTTATTTTACTTTAAGAATATCAAAGAAATCCATATTTTAAAACCTATTCTGAGCTTTTATTACAGACAAATCACTAAAATGTCTTTACTCTTGATCTATGAAAAAATGAGCAAATATTTCATTCATTAATTTATTCATTGATTTCTGGAATATTCTGTTCTTTTATGAAAATTGATTATAACTTCAATTATCAAATAATTGCGGTTTTTATGTGTTTTGAGTAAAACTGTTGACAAAAATCATATGAAGGGCTAATCAAAGGCTAATCAATGAATTGAGACCTAATTTCCTCTCTTTTCCCACAATTCCTTTCAAAAGCTTATGAAAAGTCATTCAATAAAATTGTGTTAACTCTCAAAACCAGAATAACTAAATCGATGTTCAAAAGACATGCTTTTGATATTGAATTTGAAGACAAATTCAAAATCATTTTATATTATTGTTTTATGGGAGGGATAACCAGGCTTTCTATAGCAGTCATAGTCAGCCTACAAGTTTTCAATAATATTCATCTTTATTATATCACAGGATGTGCTGACAATCTTGTCTATTTTCCAATAGAATAAGTGGCGTTAAAATTTAACATGATGTTTTTTGTTTTATTAAGCTTTGATTAGATAATTTATTTACCAATTCAATCTTGATTATTTGATTGAATTGTGTATAATTTATAACAAATTGGATTTTAAATTTATCATGCTCAGATAGTAGAGCAGAGAAAAGGCTACGCCACTGAAGCCAAGTCTGCAAAATCCCATTTTGAATATATATTTGATTGAGTTTTGCACAGAATAATAGCCATTGCAGAGCACTGTCTGCGCGAATGACTTCTGGTCCAACTTTTTCCGACACAAATCACAATTTCCGCACAGAATTCATGATTTTTCACTTTACAAGAGCCTATGCTTTCTATCATCTGTTCATTTCCGACATAAACACACTTCAGGACTGTTTTGGCGACGAATTCTCTTAAGTCTAACATTTGATACCATTTTATAGAATACCTTAAAATTCTTTAATAGAAAACAGAAGACATGAATCAAATAAACACATAATATAAGGACTTTATTCTTGGTCTTAGATTTATGTAAACTGGAAATTGAGCAAAATTTCAAGTCAGGGATGTTCAACATAATTCTTTTACAGAGATGTTCAGAGAAATAAAGACTTTTCATAACATATCCTTCAATAAAGTCTTGTATGTTATTCTTGTTGTTATTATTGAATGTTATTCTTCCAAATTAGCTAAACACAAGGGCATCCCTGCGGACACCCACTCTATGGCCATCCCTTACTCGTAATGTTTTAAACAATAAATATTTTCAAACATTTGTTCTAAATTTGAAAACTTTATCATTAGTTTTGAGTTACAATTGTATAATGTTTTTGCCTTTCCTTCGCCTCAAGAATTTTTTGGTTTGAAATCAGAGTATTTTTTTCCCAAAAAGTTTTGAATTCTTTTTGATTTTGATTTACATTTGGGTTTAAAAACAGTTTTCATTTTCTGTATTCACTATATTATTGACAATTTAATGGAATTTAATTCAATAGAGAGGGGAAAGGCATTCGACACAGAAATAAGTGTCAGTTAAAAAATTTTGTCACATTTTGTGAACACATTTTTCAGAGAGTTTTCTCTCTCTATTGTAAACGAACTGCAAAATACATACAGAGGATAGACTGTCCTTAAGTTCAGTGCCTTTTGAGTTGTGCTGAAAATTTTGATTCAATC
Organism: Minunthozetes semirufus; assembly: GCA_034699985.1. NCBI lineage: Eukaryota > Metazoa > Arthropoda > Arachnida > Sarcoptiformes > Punctoribatidae > Minunthozetes > Minunthozetes semirufus. The sequence goes on along the minus strand of JAQIXD010000830.1, from coordinate 13,739 downwards.
AATAAAATAATATCCGTTTTCTCTACTAAACAATTGAAGGGAAGGACTGAGCGAAATGTCTAACAGTTTTTCAGAGACACTAAAAGATAGTGTATTTCAGTGAACACTGAGTTCAATGTCTTCTCAAACAAAAGTGTTGTTTAAAAATACGGCGAAACTCTTCTTCTATTTGATGGCTTGAAGTCTGAAAATTGAATTTCAATGTCAATCCCATTCAATTTATTATTGATCATGTTCAATTTCCTTAAGTAGGATCATGGTTATTTAAACTAGAAAACCAAAATAAGATTTGCAAAAGACAAGACTTGAAAAAATAAGCCAAAAGTAGCCTTGGCGATTTTTCATTGATCGTGATAAAAATGCAACATCAATATTATTGATTTATAGATTTTGCAAATTCTATTGGTAATTTTATTCTGTTTTGATTCTTGTTACATTAAAATAGAATTGAAAAATGAGATATTTATTCTAAATTAAATTAGTTTTGTTCAAGCTAAAGCTTCATCAATTTTTGTTCCAACATTATTGAATTGCATTGAGAAAAATTTGCTTCATCTTTAATATCATTGCCATTTGAGCATGCCAATCCTTTGATTCTACTTTGCACGATATCTATGTCTTTGATCCAGTAGTTTTTGCAATCATTGCAATCAAGTTTTTGGTCTTCAATTTCAATGGTATTTTTAGTATTATTCAGTAGAAAAGAAATAATAGTATTTTCATCCAGATATGTTTGTTTATTCAGATCACCTAAGTTCAATGTTGTGGGTCTTTTTAGATTAACGAATGCTCTCTTTGAAATATTATAACCAGTAATGAACAAGCTGCCATCCTTAAAATGAATATTGAAAATTTCACTAGAAGATGAATTCTCAAATCCGAAGGTATTTTTTGGAATATGAGAAATGTTGGTTTTGAAAATTTCGAGACGTTTTAAAGAATCCAAATAATAAAATGGCAATTCTCCAATTTTATTTAAGCTTCTCCCACCAAAATAAAGAGTATCCAATTGATCTTGAAAACCATTTATTGGTCTAAAAGCTTTGTCTGGGATCTCAGTTATATTTGTAAACGAGAGTTGAATTACCTTTGCGACCCTGAACTTACTCAAAACTTCGAAAATTGAATTATCAGGTGAACTTAATATGGCATTATTGTAAATATCAATTACTTCTGTAATTGAATTTGTCTGTGTGAAAGCGTTGCGATGTATGTTTGTCAAACTGTTGCAGTCGTGGATATGAATATTTCTGAACGTGAAGTCTTCAAAAGTGTTTTCCTCTAATCCATTGATTTTGTTATTATTTCTCAAATAAAATGATTCAAAATGTCTTTGGGTTTGAGTTGGGTTTGCTCTCAATTTTAAAAAAATGTTCAACAAATTCAAATCATTATCACCTTTACAATCAATTTCTTCATTTTCACATGTGCATGGTGACAATAACTCTTCTGGTGGACAAGTACTGAAAACCTGAACAATAATAAGTGCAATAATAAAACACTTCATTTTCAACAAATATTTTGAAATAGACCTTTCACAAAACTTTCAGGAAATGTAAAATTGCAAAATAGTAAAATTTCTCTGCTTAAATATGAAGTTAGAAATACTTATACACGAAAGAATGCAAATCATCTACTTTAAATTATCGATAAGATTGGTTATTAGAATGTTTTAATCAAAGATTTTAACGAAAACATTTAGAATAATTAGTGAATATAAATGCCATCTAAAAATCTTAGCTCAAATTTTCTAATAACCATTCTTTTTATAGATAATTTAAAGTAGTTAATTTGATAGTTAATATCTTATTTTGATAATGAATTTATTTGAAATTTGATTAATTATGTAATTTAGCTTGGCAACAATTATATTCAATGACAAATGAAGTATTTCTCTGGCAACATAAAAATTCAACTATAAAATACAAATTCAATTGTATCTAACATCAATGTTATTTGAATTTAGCACGTATAACTTCAAATCTAGATAATTTCTTCTTGGAAATTCTCATTTCAAAAAGATGATAGCTTAAAACAAAAAATTCCATTAAAACTCTCTTTCCCTCCCTTCTGCTTCTCAAATAACTTGATCATGGTATAAAACATCATAGATATTTCTATTTCTCAAAAGGCTTTTAAACTTTGACCATAAAATAGAGGCAATGTTTTATGGCGTTCCCAATAAAAATGTATAAAATGTTTATCTCAATCAATCACTTGACTGTCAGTCAGGCAATACATCCCTCGATATCTATATCACTGCGAAACTTATGGCCAAAAAACTCCTCTCATTTAAAGTCTCAGAGAAGAGAGAGAAAAATATTCCTGCATTTCATCAAAAGTAGAGATCTTTTATACAAATGTCTGCAAAAACAGAGTTTTGGAGTAAAGTTATGCCACTTATGTCTCCCAAACACTAGTTTTGCTGATTGAGAAAATGCACAAAACTTTTTATCCAAATTCAGTATACTTTCCACCCGAGTATGTCATCTCAAACAGTGATTGACAGGCCTTTAAATCTATGCAATAGTGAACAGGGATGCCCACAGGGGAATTTATCATATTTGATAGGCTTTCCAGTTTAAAATTTTTATATTTTTTCAGGCCATAGAAGAAAATAGATGATTTACATTTAATTCAATTTATTAGAGTGAGAACTAACATGATAAATGTTCTTTTTAAACTCTCCCTGCTATTTATACCCTCTGGTCATCACTGAATTTGAAGGATCGAGAAATATGTGCAAAACATTTGGTTTTTTGAAATTCACATTACATTCTCTAAACACAAATAGAGTTAAAATGTTTTTTTAAAAACTAAAATAATTGCCAAAAGAAATCGGAATACTTTGTGTCTCTGTTTTCAAGTATTTTTTGAGTGAAATTCAAAGAATATTTGAAATAAAAAATCTTAAGAAAAGTATTTTAAAAATTTTGAAAATTCAAACAACAGATTGATATTCAATTCATTGGATTCATTGAAAACTATTTTAAATAAATACCAATATATCACATCAATTGACCTCAAAGGCTGTTCCAATAACGCCCATTAAAAGATCAAGTAATGAATTTCATCTGGTGTTGCCTAAATAAAATTTGCTTGATCACTTTGGGAGGCTATCAAGTAGAGATTCTAAATGTTAGTGGCCATCCCTGATTGCTTAGTTGTTTCTCTTTCTGCATGAAAGGCCTGTATTCTAACGGTTTTATGTCGGAAATCAAAACACTGGAAACCAGAAATGATGGGTCAGTCATGATGTCTGACTGGTCTACCGATCCTTAATTTGAAGGCCTTTTTACGTCTGTATTGAACCCCAAAAACACAGACTGAAGGACAAGACATCGATTGACAAAATCAATACTAAAGACGACTTTCGTCTCACTTAATGAACGACAGATTAGAAAATGAAAGAATTGGATTCCAGTCAGACATGAACTCAGGGATGTGCACAGGAATAACAATCATTGCAAGAGCATTGAAAAGGCGATAAAAATCCATAAAATGATTGCTTTGAAGGCATAAAAACTTTTCAACTCTTTCTTAGACTGAAATCAGAGAAAACTTTTCACTTTTATATTGTTTTCCACTTTTATATCATTACTTCGATTAGAGATCAAATCAAATAACAACTGAAGTAAACTACAACTGATATACACTTCAGTAGGCTTTACTTTCATGTCTTTCCTTAAGATATAAACCACAGCATCGATGGCTAGAAATACTGTATTTTTATCGATTTTGTGATAAACTCTCGATTTTTTTCGCCAATACTTTACTCCAAACTTAATTATATAACAGATATTATATTTAATTATAATTTGACGAAAAGATAATAACATTCCTTTCCTTTGTTTTTCTCGCAAATATTTCATAGGGTTTGGCCTTAATTGCAATTTAAACATAAGTTCCGATCGTTTGAGACATTTCTTTGACAAAAAAAGAACCGAAATATTCTTCACTCGATTTCAATCATATTTTGTTTTCAGTAATAAATATAAAATTGAAATAAACTTTAATTTATAGCAAATAATATATAAATATCTCTTTTCTATAAATAAATGGACAAAAATATAGACAAAAACTTCAAATAAATGTTCGGAAAAACAATAGATTTGATTGAAAGCCATCAATAAATCGTTGAAAAAATAAATCAATATTTTTGTTGTTTTCATTGTTTTAATGCTTTTCAAACATTTGCTAAAAAGACAGCAATAATTTACTCCATCCTATCATCTATTCTGTCACATAAAGACCCTGAGCTCTGAATTACTGCCTAAACATAGTTATTTTGAGCGACGCTTTCATAAATATCTTGAAAATAAAAAGTCTCTTTATTCTAATCTTGGACATTCACCCATTATGGGAATTTCAAGTGAACTATAGTGTGTATTCGGATAAAATTTTGCTCGAGGACTACCCCTTCCTCAAACTCAAAACTAATGGACAAAACTGAGCTATCAATAGAAAGTTGGGATTCGTTTGATTGAGCAAAAAGCGATTGTGTTTTGGGGCCAAACAAACAGTTATTTAATGAGTTTTTGTTGTTTTTTCGGCAAAATTAATGATTTAAGAAATACTGATATCTATTATTTGTCTCTCCGTTTGTTTATAAGACTTGACTTTCATTTTCAAACCAAAAGAAAATCACCCGAAAAGAAAGTATCGATTTATGAAAGACTACAATAGTTTATAAACTTTTTGAAGAAAAGTTGTTTCTCTCATTTTTCTCGACTAATCTTCAAAGAAGAGAAAACTTCTTTCCTTTCTATTAAACTTCGGTTAAGATTCTTATAAATGTTTCAAAGAATGAGAAAATAGTGGAAAAAAGATTTACTTTTACTCAAAAAGACTTTCAATTGATTTTAAAACTAAAGATTTGTTTCTTTAAAGTCTTTTAAAATTGGAATTTTCGCTAATATTTTGATTGCAGTCTTAAATCCGATTCATTATATTCTGTGTAAATTCAATTCCCATATAATCCACGTAAAAAATCTAATAAAACTGATCCAGATTTCAGCAAAATATCTCTATCGACAGCTTTAGACAAATGAAAGGCATTCCTCTCTTCGGTGCCAATAATCTCAATCATTATTCAGATGCAGTGATAGCCACACAATCAACAATCCCCTGATGAGCACAGGAGGGTTGGATTTTAATCAATCTGATAGGCAGTGCCTTTAAAGAGGAGATTTCGATGAAAAAATATACCATTGCGAGGACAGCTGCTCCCATTGTGCTCCTGCACAACCTTAGTATTTGTTTTGTAAACACCCTGGTGGCCATCCCTGATTCAGTCGGAGATAAGAAATATCTGATGAGTATTTCATTTTGATTCAATGCATGCGAATAGAGCTCTGATCTGAATATATTTTTCATTGACTGCATCCCTGAGCGCTCAATCTTCTCAACTGACAAACACTTGGCTCACAACTCAAACACAGACTCCTATTGTCTTAAATAAAACAAAAATATTATTTCTATTAATACAATGAAAAACAAAACTCTGTTTGACGTCAAATCTCGTTAGAAAAAAGAAGATTAATATCTCTTCCAGAGTTCAGATCTGTTTTCATCATTTTTAGCATGCTTATTTGTAATCTGATATAATTCTAATTAAAATCTCATTAAAATCTAGTATAAGGATGAGTTACAAAATGATAATTCGCTTCAATTTGTTTTGAGCCTCAATTAAATGGATCATCTATCAAAATACTTTGAAAAATGCAACTAGATTATTTTCTATAGAGCTGACATCACTTTGGGATAACATGTTTTTGTAATAATGAATTGAATGTTAGGTCTCTCCCATTGTTTTCTCACTTAATCTAAACAAACATTTCATTGAAAGTGTATTTATTATGAACTCTGCGATAGCGATAGCATCCCAGCACTCCCTTTCCCCGCTTAGGCTGATCCTCTACTTAGCGTGAAATTGTACTTAGGCAACCAGAATAAGCAGCACCGGGTGCTCAACTACTATCGCAAGTTTTAAAAGGCAAAAGTTAGGGCTGAGCCGCTCAGCCAGCAATCGATTCTGTGATTCATTAAAAATGTCGCGAATTTAAGGCAACCGTAAACACGAGCTCTGATTTGATGTTCTGTCGGAACCGCACATACTTTTAGATCAAATGTAAATCTCTTTGAAATATATTTCAATTATTATTACTTTATTTGAAATTTTGCTGAGAATTGAAGCCTAAAGTATATTAAACATTACTTTTATTATTCTCTCTATTGATACCAGGGTTAGCTAAGGGGGAAGAATATCTGAAGCATCTAGCTAAATTTTCTTCTTGAATAATTTATTAATTATATGACTTCAATAAATATTTGATAATTTAGAAAGATCATCCATTTTTTTTTGAGAAAATACAAGTAAAACTTGACTCTTATTGAATCTCTTGGCTAACCCTTGGCTTATAATAAGAACATTTTATTCGATGATTGAAATAATTCTTATTCATTGACATAAAAATAGTTTTCACATCAGAGGAAAGCCTAAAATCAGTGTTTTGTATGAATTTCTGTTATGAAGAGGTCATTGAAATGGAAGAGAATATAACAAAATATAACAAAAATCTTCTCTTATTTTAGAGGTTTTAAAACAAATATTATATAAAAGCGAATGAAATGAAAAATAAAAATATATTTTTGTGAAAACAATTTCTCGTTTCAAATGTAAACCAATTTTGAGGAAAGTTTTTAAATTCAAAACTAAAACGAATTAAAATATTGTATTTATTTTCTCTGATATTATATTTACTGAACTCTTATTTGAATTGTTTCGGAATATTTTCGGTATAAATGTTTGTCTGAACTCAAACTCAATAATAAAGATAAAAACAAAATATAATTTTTGTATGAAAATTGTTTCTCTGATCCCATTATTCCCATTATTGTCGACAAATGATATGCAAAATCACGTTTTGATCCCTTTATTTGTTTAATAGACTCAAAGAAATGATTTTTCAAAATCCAGAGTCAATTGAATGACAAGAGAATTGTCTCTTATTTTTGATGATTAGATCAATATTTTTGAATTGAGTACAGAATAAGTAGTTTTATTGATCAAAAAAATTTTATTTGAAATCTATATGTCGTTCCCCTTTGAGTAAGACAGTGTTTGGCAATATTCTGAGCGCATAGACATCAAAATAGATGTTAAGCCCTGAGAGTGGCCTTCAATACGAAATCAATGGATGTTTTGATGAAAAGAATCACTTCTTTTGGTTATTATTAACAAATACTGAATAATAGGATTGAAAGACAAACTCAGTGTCCAAATGTATGCCAAGAATAAAGGGCTCCAGAATTGGGAATAAAAGAGCAAATCCTCGGATGTGTTTCGTTAATCATAATAACAGAGCACAACCGTTGTGCTAAAGTCCAGTCCTTTTTCTGTTTGGATACTACTGTTCCTCTATTTTGTATGTTTTGGGAGTGAGTGCATCAAAATTTCCAGTCACTCGACTGTCCCCGAGGAACGGGTATATCGTTTGCTTAGTTTAACATTTTTTCTACAGAAAAATAGAGTGGATTTCAATACCCGGCGGACCCTCAAAATGAAAGTCAATTTCTGGTTAACTCTGATCTTCAGACTAAACACTGGAAATACATTTTGAAATACTTTTTAATTTTCAATGAAATTCACTTTTTTCAGTATTTAAGCCAAAAATTATTGAATTTTACAATTATTCCTCTCTATTCCTGAGGGGATTTCCCTTCTTTAAGTTGTATAAGTGTATACCGGAGTACTTTTTATCAGCTTTTAATGCAAACAAACACAATATTCTTCTCTATTGACCAAAGGTTTTGGTCGTGAATATTAATCAGAGTGAAATAGCAGGGATGCGCATACAATTGCGTGATTATATGACTTTGTAGCATGCAAAAATTAACCAAATTTTATTTGTATAATAACTTATTAATTTCTATATAATTATTATTAACAAGTAAACTAGTTCATTTTAAAGTTAGATGAAATTTAATAAGGAATGTCACTAAACTTTACTCATTTAATATAATTAGAGGATTTATTCTAGCAATTCTCACTTCTTGCCCATCCCTGAACATTACGTAGTCTGAGACATGGTATCCATCCCTGGAATAGAGTGACTCTAATGCGGTGGCAAACAATCAACTCTTTAATTATTGATTGGATTGGAGTTCGTGAGAGACAGTAGTATTTGTATAAAATATTTTTCTCTGTATTTCATTCATTAATTATTGAATGCATTGAACGGCGAATACGAGGAATAAAAGGCGAAAAAATTGAACTAAAAATGAAAACTCAGCCAAACATTGATCGAGTAGTTTGTGGACAGACATAGAGAATTCGGGCACAGAATAAAAGAGAGGAAAAGGCACTACAGAATCGCCTACAATGCAAACAAATGGATACTGTTTTTCAGCACCGCATCCACTTATCGTTTGTATCTGGATATTGTTTTTCGCTAAAAGATTAGCTTGGCACAATTGGCACAACACTAGCAAATCTAGCACAAACAATAAAATAAATTGGGAATGGCTTTAATCCAATGAAATATTGAATTATTTTTCATCTTTTTTTCTTCGAACGGAAAAAATATTTGATTTATATTTCTATTGTATTTTTTTTATTGGATTTCAGTCTTCAGATTGTTTTTCATCTTTTATTTTTTGCTCACAAAACGACTTTACTTCAAAAGCTTATCTCAAAATTCATTGCCTGAAAAGAAGATCCAATTCATTGCTCGAAATAATTCACATTAATTCACAGCTTTTTATTCATTTAACTCATCTGTCAATCAAAATATAATTGAATTTATTATTTGAATAACAATTTTATGACTCAATGCGTGTGCCATCAAAGTCTTCATAACCTTCTTCTGAGTCTTGTGTCCCCAAAAAATCAATAATTACTTTCAATTTATTGCAGTTTTCTCGAAGTCTTTTAACCGCAACTCATAATTGATTGCAATTTAGTCGTTGTTTCCCATCATTTGTGAAGAACTTTATTCTGAGCTCTAATTTTGAAGGGTTTGAGCGCAGAGTCAACACAAATGTTATAAATAATAAACAATTCTCAGCGGAGATAATCACTGTTTGAATGAGTCTTATCGACCAAAACTCAATGAACTAATTAATTCCGAAACTATTCCTGGAAGTACTGGAAGTAAATATCAAAATATTTCGTTTCCAAGCAGTCTATCATTCATTAGTGGCTTTCAAATAGGGTTTGACTTCAATCCCAAGTCTTTATTAGTGAATGTTTTGGGATATTTATGAAAATAATAGGCAAATACCAGGAATAAAACTAATTACCATTTTTATATTCAAATCCAAGTTCAGGTGGATTTGAATTTAATGAGAGAATTATCAAAAATATTGTCTGAAAATTGTATTTCAAACAGAAATGCAATTATTTTTATGCATTCCTTTTATGAAGAATAACGACTCAATTGAGGGCTCAGTCCTCGACTTTGAGCACATTTACAATCAATATATTAGAGTTGTTGTCAATGAATGGCATCTCTTTGAATCGATTTCTGGTCCGACTGTCCCTACAATCAAAACAGAGAGTAGTTTACGACAGAAAATATCGAATAATTGGTTGTTCACAGACTCACACACTTTGAGCACAGCCTAACGTTTGAGTCAAAAGTCGATTGAAAACAATTTCTTACTCTTTATTCTTCAGTCAATAAAAGGCTGAAAAACAAGAATTTGTTTCAGAGATTCTTAAAGAATAAGACCTTTTTTGTTAGGAATTTTCAAACAAGAGTTCAATACAAAGAATATTCTTTATATTTCTCTATAATATGAGAATTTATTCTCGATTTTGAGTCACTTCTAAATCTCTTAAACTCTTTCAAGTATGACATCCAAAAGCAAACCTATGCTTATATTAGAGGAATGCCAGAGCTCTGGATATAAGAGCACTGGTATTGAAGGAGGAGAAGAAATAATGTTTGAGAAGAAGACAAACAAAAAGCATAACAAAAAACAAATGCTTAAAATAATCGCAACATTAGTTTCAGCGGTCATTCAATTCTTGAGAGGAAACTATCCCTTCCTTTCAAACGGTTTAACGAAAAACATCGGGATTTTGGTCTGAATTTCTTTCAGACAAACATTGAATTTATTTACAATATTTTCAAAAAGTTGTTTATTCTTTAAATTCTTTGTATACTCTTTGGAAAACAGAATCAATTACTCATTTATTTTCGTCTGCGGTCTGAATGTCTGAACAGTTTTCGTCTGAAGAGTATTCAAAATAATAAAGAATTTGTTTTTAAAACAATTGAAGAATAATTTGATGAAAAATTTGAGGCATATTTTGAATTCTGTTCTGAAAAGTGTTTGTCTTGTATTTCATTAATCTTTTCGTATAGTTTTCCAGATATTAAGCCAAGAGTTGACTCATTCTGTGCTATAATTCAACCAAAAAATGATTTTCTCGTCAAATCTCTGTTATTATGAATTCTTTTGTGTCCAATATTTTCAGTCGACGTTTATATGTGAATGAAATGATTGTCAGCAGAGGAGTCACATCTCGAATGAGATCCGGCGCTCGTGTGACAAGTCTTACATAAATATAATATACAGACAACACGTTTAGTCTGTTTTCTATTTGCTTTAATCGTCATTTGATGCGATCATTCCCTGACTGAGTGTTTCCAAACGCTTCAGCCAAATGCATAACTAAAGAAAAAGAGGACAGCCATAGGAGGACGGCTTAAATTGACCATGATTCATAAATAATTGCTTATTTAGGCATAATCATCATTTGTGAGAATTTTGACCATGTTAATTTATTATCAACCATGATTTGTCCCGAATATATTTGTGGGTAGGCTTATAGAGGGTAATTATTCATGAAGATCTTGATCATCCCCTGAAAAAAGCTTTTTTGACTCCTAAGCCAGAGCTATGGTTCGTTCGCCTCCACTAAGAATTGAAACTCAACTCTCAAACTCAAATCGGAGTCTTCTGTGTATTAAATGTATGACTTGTTTAGCAATTTTTGGCTCTTTTTATGATTAAATGTCTCAATAGTTAGACTCAAACCTAAAAATAAAGAAACAAATGAAGGAATGAATACAATTTCAATGAATAATCATATATTTCAGTGAATATTTCGCATAAAACTCAGTTATCTTTCAGAATTTATTTGAAATTTATTTCAAAAGACATTTCAAATAATATATAATATTATTTGTGATAAATATTTTCAGAGGAATAGTGGGCGAAATGGGCGATAATAACAGAGTTAATTCTAAATCCTTGTGTCACTCCTTATTGAATGTGTTAATACATTTGGTAATAGACGTCAAAAACAGATCCCAGACCGCAATCCCCAACAGTTTTTAGAGATTCTCAACAAAGTTATGCCTTTAGTACATATCCACTCCTTTTTGATGCGATGCTGAGGCTGTGCCGATGCTGTGCCTCGTGTTTAATATGTGTTCAACTGATTCAAAGAGACTTTTCTTATCCGTGGTATTGGATTTGAGATGTGCTGTGCTCTCAGAGAGCTGTGTCAGAGCAAACCATTTGCAAGTCAATCGTCACAATCAGAGCCATTCATAGCCACCGTTTCGGTGCCTGTAATGCCGGTGCGCTTAAGAACGTCTTCACTAAAAGAGGATCTCTTTCAACATAAACACTAAGAATTAGAGGCAAAAGGCTTTTCAGTCAAACGGAATAAAAAGCTTAAAATAGTTTAGTATTTTGTGATTCTTTGAGATCTTCTTCATCTTCTTCTTGTTTAACTCCTATTCCTCGTATTCCTGGTATTCCCGGTGCTATCGAGACGAGAAAAAAAGGTTTATTTTGGATGTGTTTCGATGGAAAGGATGGAAAACAGACTTTTCTTATCAAATAACTGCAAACACTTTGTTTTAATCCATTATTTATGAAATATTTCTATCAGAAAATGAAAAAAAACTTTTGGACAGACATTAATTCGAAGACATTATAAGTCGACTCAACTTTTCAATAGATTTCTTGAAATAAATTTTTATTTAATTTTAATTTTGAATGAATTCTGAATTTATTCTTTCGTTTGACTTATTTTTCTAATATTTCTTGACTTTTATTAGCATTTTATTCTTGGAATTCCTCTTTCAGACAGAAATGTCTTATTCTTCAGAAATTACACTTTGATTATGGTTCAGATGAGTCTCAGAGATAATGAAATTCTTATCTTTAATATAAAATATGAATAAAAACTATTTTTATAATAAATTGCATACATTTTTAGCCCAAAATCCCATTTTAGAAAAATTGCTTCCACTCTAAGAGTACTTGAATTCAAGATCAGAGCACAGAATAAGGGATTTCAATGAAATTAATTATTTGTTTCGCATGAAAACCAAATATTTCACTCTTTGGGAGTCAAATGTATTTAACAAAAAGTTTTATTGAAATCCAAAAACTCTTATAATTTATAATAATATTGTAATCAAAGCTTCAAAATACAATTCCAGGCGTTAGGGATAACCCAAAAATAAATTTGAATTAAAGTGTTTTAAAACTGATTTGAATCAAATGTTTTTGAGTGAAATATTGTAAAAGATTTTTGAAAATTATTTGAATTTATTTAAAAGAAATTTATTTTCATTATTCATGTGTTTTATTACTTATAAAAAGTGGGAGTTTTTAACATAAAGTCACAAATCTTTTCCTCAGATTTGTTTAAGTTTAAGATTTTTTGTGAATATTTCAGGAAAAAAATTAATTATTTTCTGTCACTTCTTCGTAGGCTCTCCTGTGGAACAGCACTTAATTTTCATTAAAATTAGAGATTAAGTGTTAATCCGGTGCTTAACTACTTTCCCTCACAATTCAAACAAGACTTGAATCATAGGAAAGTCTTTCGCACAAAAAAACAAAGTGTTCCTGATTTTGATCAGAGCATCAAATTAGCACAAAATCTCTTTACTTATTTTGAATTCATTTTATTCACCGTTGATAGGGATGAGCCATAAGTAGGGAAGACCTAAATATAATGGTTTTGTCACTTTTTAAACAATTTTTCACTAAAGAAATACTGTTTTTCAAAATATATCCAAAGAAGAGATTAATTGCTGTTTTAGTTTGAAAGCTAACTATTGTTAGCTTTTCATTCATAGTATTTCAACAAGAATAACCAAGTTCACATTTATAAATCACGATTAATTCTGACCAAGAACAATTAAATCAGTTCAAATTTATCCAAGTATGTTTCAACAAGAATGTTTCTATCATAAAAATCGTGATTTTAAGATTTCATGTTTGAATTGTACTACTTTAAGGTATACCACTCCTGGTTATCCCTGTAATTCATTATCGAAAGACAGAAAAACTTTTCTTTCAGACCTTAATTCAAAGCACATCTACTCTTATGACGCGGCGAAGAAAACGGCGCTCCTCGACATTGAATCTGATCTCCCCATCAGTGCCAGAGAGCTATGCCTTTCCCCCATCTATTCCCCATCTCTTATGCAAGTGTTGTACAACTAATACAGCGTTCATTTTATGCCGTTTTTCACAACTTTCTCATTAAATTAAAGTAATAATTCATTTTATGCTCACAACAGACGAATTTATATAAATCAGAGCCCTGTCCTCCTTGAGCGCTCATTCACACTGTTTTAGGAACTGATCTTTGAATCCAATCCATTAGAGAGTGCGGGGGAGAGAGTGCGAGAGAGAGAGAGAGAGAGAGAGAGAGAGAGAGAGAGAGAGAGAGAGAGAGAGCACAGTATGAAAGAGCC
>JAQIXD010000829.1:0-20321 GCA_034699985.1 Minunthozetes semirufus | reverse complement strand
AGGGCTCCCAAGGCTGGCTCCCTCGCCAAAATCTAAACGCCGCAATAGAGACTCGTGACTTTCTGCATCACCCTGTACAATAAATTAGTATTGATTTCAATGTTTAATATTTATTGAAATTATATATAAATATATAAATAAATCTCAAATAATGTGACACAAAAGATAATTTAAGTTTCAATATGTATAAGATATAAGCAATTGTACAGTTATTTTGTAAAAATACAGTAAGTGCTCAAACTTTTCATCATTGAATAAATCACCGAAAAAATGAAACCAATTTTAAAGTTTTCGGTCAAATAAAACCTCAAATCAAAGTATTTGAAAAGTAATTAAATTGAATGCGTTTTCCATAATTTTATGGAAATTTTTTAAATAAAATGATTAACAGTTAAAGAAAAGTGTCTGTAGTTCAATAGAAAGGCCTATTTATCATTAAACTGGTAGTAATTCGTAAAATTGATGTAAACTTGAAGAGTTCAAGTTGAACTGCCTTAGGATACTGAGTCAGACCCACTCCTCTATTGACCTGTGCTTTCAAGAGTTTTACAAAGCATTCGAAAGAAAATGTTTTTATTAAAGAAATATAAACGAAAAACAATAAAATGAAATCGAAATAAAGTGTATAAGAGTTTAAAGAAATCTAATGAACAATCATTAGAAATATGGGTAATATTGCACACAATTAATATGATATCTTTGAATGAGAGGCCTATCCTCTCCTCCGGCTATCATTAGTTCTAAATTAGTTTTTCGGATAACAAATATGGGACACAAATATAGGACACGAAAATCACTGACAAAATACTCCGTAACCGATAATAACACTCTAAAAGACCCCAAAACTATTGGTACAGACAATCACTGCTAAAGACTTATGGAAAACCAGTTTTGAAATATATTTTGAGATATTCTGCTCTTTGAATAAGAGTACGGTATGTCTGAAGAGTTACCTTTTGAAACATCGTCTCTCTTTGCTTACCATTCAATGAATAAGAGATTCATTTGAATCAATATTTTGAGTATTTGTTTGAATTAATTAAAAGCGATTCAATGTTTTTGAGTCAAAACAAACGAAATCTTCTCTTCTTTTCATTAGAACCGATATTTTGAACATAAAATAAGTCTCTATTATAATGTCAGACAAATCTTAACCGAGATATGAATCCAAACCCAATAAGTGGTGACAACACCAGACAAATGACCAGACAATTGACCAGTTCTTATGAATCGAGTCAATCATGTTTGGGTCGAAAATATGTTGTTTTGTCACTAATTTGTGGATCAATATCTTTATTTGTGGGCTCTTTAATGGTGACAATCTATGCAGTGATTCGCTCAAACACTTCTTCGCTCCAGTATTTCGAAACAATTCCATCATATATTCCTTCAGTTTTGGTAAATAACTTTTCAGTAATTTGCTTATCATTTGTTTGTCTAACATTGTTCTTACGTATAGCTCATCATAAATGGATTACTGGTTCTCTGTTTTGTCAAAAATAAGCTGAGATTCGCAATAGTGGTCAGTATTTGGTGTATATCTTCAAAGGAGTGGATACTAACAAATGTTTTTATTTCAGATGAAGACGAGTGCAATCATTTATCTGATCTGTGCTTTGCTTAGTCTGGTTATGACAGTCACCACAACTGTCATTCATATGAATAGATTGCAAACTTATGATCAGTGCTCGAAGATATCGGATGTGAAGTGTATTTGTGTGACACAAACTGATAGTCAGTCCACAACTATCGGTTCGTATGATTTAGTGATTGTATTCCAATCTTTTAATGTTATTCTCTTTAGCGGGAAATCCAATGATATTTTATGGCGTTTCTGATTGTCCTATCATTCATGGGCTGCTCTTCACGTGTTTGAGGGCTTTGTTTGGTTTGTCTGTTGTGGCGATTCTGATTTGCATCTTCTCCTTAATGCTAGTCTACCAGTTATTGAGTCATCAGAAGAAGAAGAAGTATTTACAACAATTAGAGATCAGACGAAGATTTCACGTCCAGAGCCGTGCAATTGGTTCTCTATCTTCTCATCCGTCTTTCGTTTCGCCACATATTTTTGGAAGGAATAGAAACACTTCTTTAAGACATATGGCGTACGGATATTGTGATGATGTGATCGCTAACGGTTGGGCCCTTCCTCCACATTCTTATGAGAATTTGGACAGTCGTTCATATAATAGAAGTTTTGAAGACGATATACAGTCTAACGTCGGAACAACAAATCGTTCGCATTCGTGGACTAATTGGTTGAGTTGGTCTCGAAATCATGTCTCGGCTTCCAATCCTTCCAATAATTTGATCCCAAATCAGAGCACAAACCGAAGATTTTTTAATTTTCTTCGTCGAAACAATACGGGAGAGAACCCCAACCACTGGCAAACTCTAAACAACCAAACGTTTCTTCCGCCCCATGTTTTCATTCCTCGCATAGGTTCTGGTGGTCTAACAGCACTTCCACCGCATTTGACTCGATATCGGGACAACCAATTGAGGCGAACTCTTTTCAATACAATGAGTCGAAGGACGCGATCTAATGACGGAATTTTTCAACACATGAATGTCCCAAACATTGCAATCGATAACTCATATAACCCTCACTCAAATGGGTCGACCAATATCTTCGCCTTATGGGGTCCGCCCCCTCCTTATACCTGTTCTCAACCGCAATCTTTGAACAGAATTAATACAATTTGTAATAATATTAATCATTCGTCAATCGGTCAGCACTGCAGGGAAGCGAGTGTTCACTCGGAGGTAACGCCACCCTCTAAGATGAGTACTCCTCAATCGGAAAGACGTCTTCGATGTAATGCATTTTCTTCTGAAGGAATCAGATTAAAGATTGAAGGGAGCGACACATTTTTGAAACCTGAGTCTAAGAGTTCGTGTATCGTCGAAATACATGTTCCCTATAATGAGGAACAACACAATCATCTGAAGAATGGATTTAAAGATCTGAAAGAATGTGAGAAAAATTCAAAACTCAGTTTCAATACAATGCCTTCAATGAAACGGAACGAACAGTCCTCACAAGCGATGAATCCCTTCAAGTCTTTGTCAAATATTGCGATAACTTTTCCGAACGGAATTCATAACAAAACACAACTATTTAGTGATTCCGAACTGGAGTTCAATAAATCTAATGTGGAAACCATCCAAACCGTGTGTTCACAACACTTCCAACAAAAGTCTTCAGTGAGTTCTTCGACACTAAATTCTACCTCAAATACAACTTCAGAAATGACTTCGAATGCGTCCACTTTTGCCAACACAGACGTATCCTTCTCTGTTAACAGTTTACCTGTGGATCCTCCCACTGATTATAAGACAACTCTTTTTATACAAACTTTGGACACACATTCGAGTCCTTTCACTGATAAGACGAGTAATAATTTGGCCGAAAGACAAGTATTAAACGGAGAGAAAACATTTGTCATAAATGGGTCCCAATCGATGCCAAACCTGAGTATAATTCCTATTTCTTCGTCTCAGTCGACGTCTACTCAAACTCATCCAAATCTATGGGAATTACACAGAATTCCTTCGAGCGGTAATACATCCACTTCTCAAGATTTGGCTGATTATGAGCTGGATTTGGATGAAGAATCCATCAAATTTGTGGCCGACTTTCCAAACGATTGCCTTAAAACTAAACTCAATTCGGATTCATTTGATTCGAGTAAATCCGAGACACAAACAGAATCAATAACTCCAGAGCTGATCAAACCCCCGACACCTTTCAATAATCAGGACTATAGCGACGGCACAACATCGACGGCAACTCTTTCTTCTTTGAGTGACACAAAGCCTGAACTTATAATCAATATAACAGGTATTCAAGTCTGAAACAAATCATTCTTTTGTCCATTTGTTCAAAAAATACTCAAAAATTGTGAAAATTCCGTCAATTTATTGATTTCTATACTCTTTTGTTGATTTTCTGTGATTTCTGTGATTTTTTCTATAAATTTTAAACTATTTTTTGTTCACTTATTTATCTATTTTTTGATCTGAAGGCAAATATTGAGAAATAATGTAAACTTTTATTGACTTTTCATCGATTATGTCAACCAATTGATAACAAACTAGTCTTTCAAAATCATTTGATTACATCTTTTCTTTGAGTCATTCTTTGATTACATGTTTTTTATGACAAATATTTTTTTTATAATCACTTTATCTCTGATCTGAAAAACTTTTTCTTTTGGACCACAATTGCTGTCAAATTGATTGTCAAACTATTGAGTGATTTTCAGTTCTCATTAAATTTGACCCAAATTTCTTATATGGAGTGAAATCTTGTATTTTTTGCCCCAATATAGGGGCTGACCATCGCTTATATTAAGACTAAAAGCTTTTGAATCATTTCTTTGAAAATAATTTGTCTCTCATTTTCATGAAGTGAATAATAATTGTGAAATAGGCCTAAGACTGGGCTAAGGCTGAGCTAATCGGCTGATTCTTGATTTACTTCTTTAAGTATTGTTTAAAAATAATGTAATTATTTGTAAATAAATTTGAATTCAATTAGAAAATAAAAATTGCATTTAATTGATAACAAGTTTATATCAAATTGTTTTTAATTGCAATTATTTTTTGACGATTTGTACGACGTCTTCGTGGTGTACGATCTGTTGAACAATCATTTAATAATCGATTAATTAACTCAAATCAATGACAGATATCTGTTGAACTCACATGACTTAAACCGACTCTTTGTGGACTATATTTAGTTGAAGTCCCCTAAAATGCAATCAAAATATTCTTCGATTAAATTGTGATCAAAACAAACAATCTTTTGATTTGAATCAGGATTTGGAGACAAAATTCTTATTTAACTTAAATGAGAAACAATTTTCGGGCAAAAGATATAAACTAAATGAATGACTCTTTTAATTGAAAATAGGTTTCAAAACTATTATTATAAGAGAATACAGACCCAAACCAATGCATATTTAAAGACATCGACAATAGTTCTATGGATAGTATGGCAAACGTGTTCTACAGATGATCCGCGTCTCATAATGAGTCCGTCCTCGAAATCTGGTGGTTCTGCAAATAAATTGTTAATTAATATATAGTAAAGAAGTAATAAATGGTTTGACTGACGGCCTCTCTTTTTAGTGTAGACCTGAATGAGAGCCAAATGATCCCAAATCTTGTCTAACATGTGGTCTAAATTCAGTTTCATATTACAGCTGACGACTACAGAGTGTGGCTGTCGGGCGAGTCTGTCCACCTCTTCCATTGAAATTTGATCGATTTTATTATAGATGTAAAGACAGGGCAAATAAACTCTATTCTTGAGCACCACATCAATCAAATCATCTGCAGAACAGTCTTCTCTGAAGAGGATCTCTGCGTTAAATATCTCTAATAAATGAAAAATTAATTTAAAAATGAGTAACACTTTAGAGGAAAGACATGAAACAGACTGTATTCGTGTAAAACCATTTGAACTAATTTTTCGTCACATTTGGTGAGAGGACAGGTGGCGTTGAAAGAGATGCCTCCCGTCTTCTTTTCCTGTAAATACAAAACACATTATTTGCTATCATTTGATCCAATGATTTGTCACATAATCTTACTTTAAAGTAAAGATTTGGACGTCTTTTATTCAATCGGATGCCAACGGATTCCAATTCTTTTTCGAGTAATTCTCTCTGGACTTCACTTTTGGTTGCGTCCAACATAATTATCACCAGATCTGAAGTCCGCGCCACAGCTATTACTTGTCTTCCGCGACCCTTTCCTTAAATAAATAAATAGTAAATATCTATAAAATGAATAACCAATTAATACCCTGAGCGGCCCCTTCGATAATTCCGGGTAAATCCAAAAGTTGAATGTTTGCCCCCTTATAGTGAATAACTCCGGGAATACACGTCAATGTCGTGAACTCATAAGAAGCGGATTCGCTGTGAGTATCGGTCACTGTATTCAATAGCGTTGACTACAAATCAAATGATTAAACAATTGTTTTAAAATCAAAGTAAAACTCACTTTTCCTACAGAAGGGAACCCAATGAGGGCAACCCTCGCGTCACCGCTTTTCATAACCTAAATGTAAGACAAATCCTTAAAATTAGTTTAATTATGGATCACATCCGGTGTGAACCGGTAGTCATACATCGAATCCTTCGCCCTTTCCCGTCGACTTAGTGGTCGGCTCTAATAGTTGGGCCCTATATTTGGCTAACTTTGCCTTCAATACTCCCAAATGATATTCAGTGGCTAATCATTTAAACAATAATTTAATTAATTGATAAAAAATATTGAAATCAAACCCTTATTCTTCTGAGTCCTCGATATTTCTCTCTCTATTTCACTGATTCGCTCAAGAATTCCCATTTTTATGATTAATTTATTAAAAGATTTTTCTATTAATTAATTATTTAATAAAATATTTAACAAATGTTTTAAATAAATGAATGAAAAATGAATTCAAATTATGAGTCGATTTGTAAACAAAACATTAAAATCCAAACACGAGTTCATTCATAGCATGGATTGAGTGAACGCATTGAGTCAATGATAGAGTCAATCATGTATTGAATGCAATCCAATGTCTGTCCCATTCAGTCACAGACTGTCTGTCAGTCCTTTAATTCTATTAAAAAGTATTTAAATTCTTTAAAACATAGTTTTCTCGACAATTAAATCACTGATTAGAAAGTAATTCAATAAAATATACATTAAATTCGTTCACAAACTTTGAGTGTAAATCACAAACAATTAATCAAAAATAAAAACAAGAATTAATTAAATTAAATAAATTTCGATACTTTTTATCACATTATTAGACCTCTAATAAAACGATGTCTTTAAACATAAATGTATTTTAATTTTTGTTTTGTTTGGAACAATCATTAAATGATGAAAAGCCATTATTTTATATTAAAATATAACACAATTTAATTGCAATCCATTTAACTATTAATTGATAAGAAGATAAGGATTAAACTTTTAATCAAAGAATTGAAGTAAAAATATTGAAAATATTTTCCGAATTATTTCAAAAACACTTAAATTTTATTGAATTATAAAATAATTTTTAAACAATTTTTGATTAAATAATAATTTTATTAAATTTTTTAATGAAATAAAACAGAAATGAATACAAAATTAACATAAATTTTAAACTTTTATAACATTTTTTTCAATTTTCTTCAATATCTTCCAAATGGAGATTATTGTCGTTAATGAATCGCTCGTTATCTTCTTCGCTGCCTTCGTGTGTTTGCTCGGCGGACATCAATTCTGGAGTCGCCGAAACACATCAAATCTTCAATAGTAATGTCTTCGTCCATATATTCCGACATTTTTGACAATTTAACGTTTGTTGGGGTAATCGAGTGTTTAATGCGTTTGAGTTTATATAACAAATGGCGGAGAGTCAGGCAAAAGGGAATGGCTATCATGAAGGCAATAGTAATCGAGGAATGTCTATGTTCTCATTGGTTGCATCCCTGCATCCACTCTAAGCGCACACAACTCTACTTACTTTGAATTGAATTATGATTTTGATTAAATGTATTAAATATTTCTCATTAATTATAATTCATTTTATTTTTTAAATTTTCTCTAAAAATAAATTTCTTTAATTATTCTTAAGTTTTATTATTTGCGGTCAAAAAACAGTTTATATTTTGAAGAATATTCTGATATTTTGAGACCGTTTGAGACGACATCTATTGGTTTTGAATCTTTTATTTTATAAATGAATTAAAAGTTTTTAAGAATTGAATCAAAATTTAATTTAAATTAAATGAAAACTTAAACAAAATTACAAATTATTGCTGTCTTTAACTTCACATACATTTCACGCATTCTATGAGTGATTTACAAATAGATATGATTTTATTGTTTTACATTAAATCACAAAATTAGAAGATATTTCACATCATTTTCATCAATTGGAAGATAAGAGTTGCTATTTGTCTCAAAAATCTATTCAATTATTTCCGAATTATTTTTAGTTTAGTTTCACACAAAAGTCAGTCTATATTCTGGTAATTATTCTAAAACTAAATCTCGATTCTGTCCTCTAAATGGTTGAGCGCCAACACATTCTATTTACTGATAGTACTGTTTCTTTTGTGACTTTTAATTAGATCTTCTGTTTAATGAAATATTGAATTCTTGGTCTAAAGTAATCTCTTTTTCTCCGAATTATTCAAATTAATGACTGATTTGTCAAAAATGTGTTAAAAACATATATTAAGAGAATAATTGTTTGATAAGTATTTTATAGATATTATGCTTAACGACAACCTTCTAATGATTAATAAATATTAGTTAAGTATTAATTATTAGTTAAGTATTAGTTATTATATAAGTTTATAAGCGTTTGAATTAAATGAATCGGAAGAAGAGACTGAAACTGATCGGTAACTACAGCCAGACATAGATCGAGATGAAGAACGACTCGATCGAAGAGAACTCGTTGGAGAACCCCTTCGATATGGAATCGGACGCTTCCGAGCACTGATCAGTCGAAGAGTGTTAGGAGTGGTTAGTATTGATTAGTATTAATTAGTTATTAATCGAAGCATTGGTTCAAAAAACATTCAAATAATAAACAAAATTCTTTCAAACATTAAATTAAAGACAATTTTAATGAAATAAATGAATAAATAATGAAAAATATAAAACAAATTAAATTCAAATTAAATGAAAAATAATGTTTTAATCGATTAAATAATACAATAATTGTAAACAATATTACAATTAATGACAAAAAATCCAAAAATAATTAAAAAAATGATAAAATTGAAAACCAAATGATTGTGGACTCAATTCTTTAATACCTTGTGATTCTTCGTGATTCTAAAAAACTGGGCGACCCTTTCCTTCGTGGAATAGAACGACTTCTACTTCTGCTCTTTGATCGCGAACTTGATTTTGAAGAACCAGAACTCGATTTGGATGAGCTGTCAATCAAATGGTTTTTATTTAAAATAAAATCAATTAAATTAAACTCAAATTACTTACGAATAACTTCGAGAGCGAGAACTTCTCTTAGAGTCAGAGCTCTTTGAGTTATAAGAGTGAACAGAATGAGACTTAGATCGAGATCTAGATTTACGGCTACGACTCGAATGTCGGGACCTCTCTCTCGGACTCAATGAGCGATCTTTTTTCGTTTCGTATCTCTTTTCGTCATAACTTTTGGGAACTTCTTTACTCTTTTTAAAAGATGACGTCTCATAGACAGCGCTCTTCAGACGTTTTATTTGTGGTTCTCCTTCTGAAGAATGACTTGAGGAACGAGAGTATCTGCGCCTCACAGGACTGAACCCCCTTTTTGGACTCAATTCTTTGCTCTCATTCTTTATTTCCTTATTTTTGTCTTCATTTGGAGAGTTATGTCTACCGATTGGCGAATGATTTTGAGCCTCTTTTCTCATTTGGCGGATATTTAGAGCAATAGAATGACTCGTTTTGTTGTAATCATCGGAATTATGAGTCGACTCCTAATAACAATATTTAATTAATTCTCAATTAAAACAAAAATTGATTAAAAGTATAAAACAAATGAAAAGAAGTAATAAATTCCTACAAATACTTACAAAATGTAAGAAATTTCCTCAAAAATGATGCATAAGTTTCAGATATAATCAGAGTTTTAACTGTTTTATCAGTAAATTATGATTTTATTGCCTATTCTTACGTGAAATTCAATTATTTATTTCTACGAAACGCATGAAATGAGGAACAGAACAGAGAAACCCGTAATTAAAGGAAATAAGAGTTAAATCTTTTTAATTTTAATTACCTTTAATTCGGAGTAAGATTTGGTTCTTTTGCGGTCAACAGCAGGAGAGGGCGTCCGCTTTCGACGTTCTCTTCTCGAGCGGTCATTTTTTCGGTTATTTTTCGACTTATGATCTGAAGAACTGTCAGAAGAATCGCTGCTTTCGCTCTGACTATCACTACTGCTTCCAGAATCGGAATCAGAGTCTGAATCAGAACCGGACGACGAATCGCTTGAATCTTTGCGACTCTTCCGTGATTTTCGATCATTTGTTTTATGTCTTTTTGTGTCTTTACTTTTCTTATGGCGGGATTTATTTTTCTTCTTCTTTCTGGAGCTGTCGTCAGAAGAATTACTTTCTTCAGAATCTGATTCTGAGCTCTTTTTACGTGAATTTCTTTTTTTATTTGTTTTAATTATTTCCTGTTTTTTAGAGATTTTGTGTTTTTCTTGTTTTTCTTCTTTGTTCTCATTTTTAGAACTTTTCAGCTGTGGTTCAGGCGACGGATCCTTCACAAGTGTATACCTTTTTTGTTGGAGCGCTTGTTCTGCAGCCATCGCTTCTTTGGCTTTTCGAGTGGCGTCGAAAGAACTGCCTTCAATAAAATATGGACTAATAGCCAGAGCAGCCTTTAGCTGATCATTCTTCTGGTGATTTGCTTCTGCCATTTTGTGGGTCTCTTTCACACTTAAGTAGAAAATGTAATGTTTTATAAAAAGATTTATCAGTTTTTAAAAAAATAATCTAAAAAACCAATAATTATATAATCAGTAATCGGATTAACACATTAGTGAGAGCGCGTCATAAAATATAGTTTGCAGATAATGGGGAGACTTGTGGTCAAAAAGCTTATCATGTATTCCGCTCTATACCACTATTACTACAGCCCTCACTGTAAGTGGAAAATGAGTTTTTGAGCTAATATTTGTTCAAAACTGACTTTATTTGAGTCAATTATATCTGAATTTCAAGTTATATATAAATAGAAAACATTTGCGATAACAAAATGAATGCAAAAATTCAAAGAATATTCAGAACTGAAGATATTTCGCGCCATTGATTTGTCATTTATTATCAATGAATGAAAAATTGGTTCAAATATGAGAAATGATTTCAATATAAAAGCGTTGACTGAAGTAATGATTTGAAAGAAGTCTAAACTATCGACAAATGGAATAAATGAGATGCAAAGCAAAGCAAACCACTCATACCTGACAATACTCTTGACTCTCATTTCAACGTTTGTGTCGTTATTTAAGTTATTTTTATAGAACTGATTGAAACGTCTATTCTTATTACGCTTTCGACGCCTTCTTCGGCGGTGAGTAGTCTTAAGACCGGTTAACATATTATGAAATGGGTTCTGAGGTATCATTTCATTGAAATTTTGTTGATTTCCAAACGGAATATTCGATCCAGAAGTTGATGGCAATGGTTGAACCGACTGCACATTGGAAGGGAACGGCTGATGAGCCGCCAGGAATAGAGCGTGCAGTGAGTTCTGCCAAAACTTCTGAAATTCTCGCATACAATTTGGTGAACACATTATCAACTAATTAACCGATTATTCGGTTTTTATATTAAATAATTAATAAAACAATAATTTAATGAAGACTTCAACTATGCTTTGGAAGACGTTTCGATTTATTGCGGAAGACTTGTTAAGGCACTGACGAACAGTAGGATTGGAATCGCTTTTATCGCATATACTTTTAACCAAACATTTATTCAAATGAGAGGCAAAGCATTTGTTTGGAAGACTTGAGTTTTCTTTGAAATTAGCATTAATTTTGTGTTTAAGTCATTTTGTTGATCGACTCGTTTCAGGCAAAACACAATTTTGGCGAACAATTCATTTGCATTCAAATCATTAAACAGAGTTTACGACAGAATTTAAGTCATTATTTAATCACTTCTTCAAAACAAATACAAGTTTTGAAGATTTGAATGAATTCTGATTTAATTAAATGCGAAACAAAAACATTAGACAGAGATTTGAGGAGAGCTTTGCTTTTCTCTTTCCTCCATCTTCTCGACACTGAATCCAATCCTCGTTCGACCGCATCTCTAAAGGCATCACTAAAGCTGAGCATCACTTAAACATCAAATATTTGTGACTTACGATCTAAACCTGTGCTCTACAGTCTCTACACTCTATAGCGCTATAACAGTCTCCACTCTATTCTGTGTTCTATTCTCTACTCTATTCTACTGACTGTTCAGAGTTGGAGAGCGAAAAGCGCTGCAAAATTGGGTTTACTATTGTGAGAGCACTCATTCACTTGGATTGGCTGTGATATGGATGCGCAACAAATCAATACAAAAATCTTTGAATACATCCAACTCTTCAGATATTTGTCTCTTAAGTATAAGTTTGGAAACATTTAAATAAATATTTCAATTACTTATTGAAAAACAAATTATTTCTTAAAATTAAACTTTTCTTTTAGCGAACATTAATTCAAGAAAAAGCGGCGATAAAAGTGTTGGCATTAAATGCATCAAAAATTTAATCAATTATTTTAAACATAAATTCAAAGTAATGTTAAAAGTATTGAAATTAAAGCATAAAAAGTGATTCAAATTATTCGAGAAATTTGTAAAATGAAAAACAATTTTAAAGAATTGAATGAAATTCAAATAAAATGAAGAGAAATGTCTTAAGTCTTACTTTTGCGGTAAGTTTTCTAAAAGCCATTCCGTCTTCTTTCGAACAGAAGTTTCCATTTCCTTAATCAATGATTCTCTGAATTCCTTGACTTTGACTTCAATTTCTTCGGCACTGAATCTAATAAACGTTGAATCAAATAATAATAAATCAAATAATGAATCAAAAGAAGTGATAGCTGTTAATGGCTGTCATACCCCTGTTGTTCCATTTTATCCTCCATTTGAAGACATTTCAATTCAATTTGTCGTTTGTTCTGATGCTCTAAAATCTCTTTATTTGGGGTTCTATTCAACTCTCTCTCCAATCGTTTGAAGTCGTCTTCAGTTTTGTATTCAATTGGTTTCTTAGTCTGTTTGACAAAAGAGAGGTTTCTTTGGACGTAACCATTAGTACCACTTCCACGAGCGGTCTGTAAACCGATTCCGTTATACATTTCAACCGATTGTCCAAAATTTGTGCCTTAATTTCAAACAAAACAAAAAATATTTATAAAATGATTGAAATTAAGTGAAAATCAAATATAATTAAAAACAATTTGAACAAAACGACATACCTTTGACTTAAAAGCAAAATATTAATGAAAACAAAATTAAATTCAATTAAATATTTACACAAAAATGTGATTCAAAACCAGATTTACGTTTAATTTATAAAATCGTATATAAAATGAGAGACACTTTGAAAAACACTTTCGTTTGTAAACAATTTGTCCATTAATTACGTCAAACATATCAAACAAATCACTAATAATTAGACAAAAGTTAAGAATCGAAATAAAATTAAAGTTTAATTCAATTAAAATAATAAAATATTAATCAATTGATGAGAGTTTTGGAAAAATAAATAATAGTTTTATTACTTAATTCAATGAATACAGTGTTTTGTCTTTTGTCTGCTTAGAGCAGAAGATAACAGTTTTTTTGATTACCGATTACCACATAATTCTCTGAAAGTCATTAGGATTTTGAGGCCATTTGTATGGATTGAATACAAACATATAAATAGTAAAAACATTTACTAAAGTATATAAAATCAATTCTAAACTCAAAATTGTAGTATTAGTGGGCGAGACGTTTAGCCTCCATATAACGAACGGCACAATAAAGTATCGCAATTCCAAAAGCTTTTGCGGAACAACTGATATGGAAGTGCACACAATGAACAGCATTTTGAAATTTGAGTCTTTTCTTTGCAGTAAATTAAATAGAGTTACGGCTGTGAATACATATACAGGAATCACAGCATACGGAACAACTGACCCGTCTCTACCGAGAATTCGTTTCCATATATAAAAGGTGTAGTGCCTGTTGTCGGCCAACAGATAGGGATGAGCGTAAGAAAACCTGTTTATCACTCCGGCTATCAAAATGCAGGCACTTATCACTCTTAGAGGATATTTCAGAGAAATGGCCACAAATTTCTTTATATTATTTGGAGTGAAAATCCAGGGGAACCCGAAAAATGAGACGAACCCCAAAAAATATGGCAATTGTGCCAAATGCAAGACCGCTTCGTGTGATAGCCGATCCCCCAAAACTATTCCTATTTAACAAAAAAGTTATTATTATTTAAAATTTTTAATAAAAATTTGAATATAATATCAAAACCTTTATTATAGTAAAGGAATACAATAAAAGCGATTCCAACGAAAGCATATCCGCCACAAGTCATCAGTAGTTGAGGGGACGCCTGAATCAAAGACTTCACGATTGACTTCTTCCTCGATTTGTCCGGAAATCGATTTAATATCTGTTTTTATATCAATTTATTTATAAATTATTTTATTTTCAAAATTTTTGAGTTAAGTATAGAAAAGACACAGAAATAGAGGAATCAAATACCTGTTCAGACAAAGCCTCAAAAGTACGCTATTTTTGAGTTTTTATAATAATTCCAGAATTAGTTTCAAAGAATAAAAGTGAGGAAAGGGTAGAAGGAATGGAAAGGATTACCTGGAAAGTTGAATGCGACGCCAAGAAGAAGATCCAAACGATGTTTGTTTGTCTGTAGAGTAGAGATATTGCGCCAAATAGTGAGGCCAACCACTCGTAGTTATTCACGTGAAACATATACATCAATAATACGAAGAATAGTGATCCGGGATCTGTATAGTAGAGGAATGAGAAGAAAAACAGTGGTGGAAGTGTTGCCAAAGACACGGACGACAAGAGTAACATAAGTTTGGAAGTTTTCTACAGAAGAACACAAAAACAATATTTTAATCTAAAAACTAATTGAAATCAAATCAAAGCCAAAACATTACGTTAAGGATAACAACAAAACAAGAATCAATGTTAATGTTAGAGCCCTTACCGGTGCGAACCGATGGATCTGAACTGATATCAAATACATTAAATAACTGTTAGCACAGGTGAACACCACATTCATTAGCCTTAAAATAAAAAGCGGACAAATCTTCTTCTCGTCTTCTTCTCCAAACGCATATAATTCAGAAAAAGGCTTAAGAAAACCCAGTGTTGTCAGGTATAGACCGGGAGGTGTTGTTATCTTCGGGTTCCACTGAAATTGTAAAGTAAGACAAAACTAAACTCAAGAAATAAATAGATGAATTATAGTGACATACGTAACTAAAATTGCCCTTGCAAAATGTCTGTGTCTGTTGTACGTGAAATATCTCATCCATGTATGGGTCGGGCAACTGGTCATTGATGAGTATCATTACTGTCAGTACTGCAAACCCGAAGGCGAACGCAATTAAGAGTACGATCTTATTGAACATAATGTCAGAGTTTGGTCTAATAGTGACTCCATTTCTTTCATTTTTAATCATTTTTCAAACTTTTGTTGTTTTGTTTACATTCGTCACTCATTTACAAGATATTCATCTAAAAGGAGTTCCTCTAAAAAATTGTTATTAAATAAAATATTTATTTATTTATTATTTTAATTCATAAATGTTTTGAAAAGACATCAAAATATAAATAATAGTATTTCTCATATCGTTTGCTGTCATACACAGCATATCCACGTGTAATGCACTGAATAGTAACGCCTAACTGGCAGTCCATTCACTGGAGCCACCAATCCATAGCATCAGACAATAGAGTTTAAAATGCTCTATTTAAAAAACACAGATTTTAACATGCTACTTTAATTGAGGAATATGACGTAATGAGTGGGCAGTGATAGATCCGCCATTAAGATGAGTTTCTTAAGAATTGTTGATTTGTCTGTTCCTTAATAACAACAACAATAGTGTTATACTGTTTCTAATGATTTAATAATTGTCTCAAAAACTTTTTATATAACATTCAACTCAGATCTCAATCAGGGCTAAGGGTCTAGTTTTTAGAAATCCTGTCCCTGTAATCCTAATTTGTTGTTATGGTCAATAACTTGTCATATTTTCCTCATATTTTTTAAAAGGTAATTCTCTTTTATAAGGTATTCCTCTTTTATGCAAATTTGACACTAATTTCAAAACTAAAGAAAATTTAATTATTATTTGAAATGAATTTAAATAAAATAATCGATTAATTGATTTTTAGAGCTCTCGAAAAATGAAAGAAAAACTTTTGACTTTTTGGACCAAAGAATAACTTTTTGACATTAAAGATGAGTTCTTTGACAGCAATGACATCCTTTTATAGCGGACCTCAATTAGAAGAGAAGACACCGAAACGTTACTTTAGTTTAGGTGTTTTGTGTTGCTGTTTATCTGGTTTTGTATTCTTCATTGGAATCATTTTAATGGTAATTTTCTCTTCATATTTATCTTCAAAATTGTTTGTCAAAGAGTTTTGTGTTATCTCTCAAAAAAATACTTAATGTTTTGCGTAATTAAGGTTTTTGGTTCATCGCCAGCACATCCCGAAGCTATTTGGATCACTGGTATTGTCTTTTTGCTTTCCGGTGGTCTCTTATTCTTCTTAGGCGTCAGTTCTATTGGTCTCTACTTATCAAAAGAAGATAAACGTAAAAGAGATATAGAAATAGCCCGAACCAGACAATACGCTTCCAGTATAGCTTCAGCTCGAAGTATTAGGTCCAGTGATATATACCTCATCGACTGAATCGCACAATATTTTAGACACTATTTCTCGTTTTAATAGATTTTATTTATGTTTTTATAGATTTATATAAAATATTTATAGAAATAGATTTTTAAAAAATATTTTTGATATAATTTTATTTGTTTTTGACATCAATTTACTCCTCTTTTAAAGTGTTTTAAACTATTCTTTTGATATAAATTATTGCTTTTAATTTGCATTTTATATATATTTGTAGTGAAAGTAATTTCAATAAATCTCAATAAGAGACTAAAAAAGTGTATCTTTTTTGTATGGATTAATATTTTTTTTGATGCATTGTTTCTAATAAAACATAATCTGAGCCTAAGTTTATCACAGATTAAGTGACTTTCAAATAATTATACAGAATCTTGTGTTTCAAGTGTCAGGTAATGTCAACCCCAGAGGATAAAACTTAACAATATGTATACTCTGACTATTTCTCAATTATCTAAAGGAGTATTTACTGTAATTAAAGCTAAATCTAAATGCTAAGAACATGTTGATGGGTATACACCAAGTGAATCACATTCAAAGCTCTAATTGATTAATGTAATATCAATGTAATATCAATGTAATATCAATGTAATATCAATGTAATAGTAACCCATATGAATGTCAAATGAGTGTCAAATTATATGAAAGGAGTGCATAGAATGTATAGAATGTGAAGATTTAATGTTTTACCGAAAAATTATCGAAAATTTTTGAGCAAAAGAGCAACAAACGGGGAAAAGAGGAGCGAAAGAGCGAATTATGTCAATTAGAAGAGAAATATTTCAATTATTATCAAACAGTTTAAGGAAAATCATTTTTGTTTTCAGTGGTTCTAAAAACCAGTTAATCACGTGGTAGTGAAGCAAAGCATAATGTTTTGCTAAGAAATTTGTGTTGTCTGAACTGGATCTTTGCTCCCATAGATTTGCCGTTAACATGATCTCAGCAATTGGTGAGGAGAACTGCTCCTGTTTAGTGGTGGTCCCTCTCAGTCAGAATCTATCATAAGTTGACTAATGAATGGAAGTGTCAATAATTTTATGATTTTATTCCAAATTCTTACTATTTTAATAAAAGTTGTGTAAAGTTTGTGTCATATTCTGTATCGACTTATGATTCAATTAGATAGTATTTAGGGTTAAAATCAAAGGTTTGTCACTCTTTTGATTCCTTACTTTAGTTAAGATTTTGTTTTCATTTGAGAAGAATTTCTTAAAAGTTTTTCCGTTATTTTCAAACTAATTTTGAAGTTACTCTCAAAGTATGACAATTTCAAAATAATCATAATAATTCTATTTGTTACTTCAAATTAATAAACATTTCCATATTTCTTACTCTATTCTTCTTTTGATTCAAATGAAGGTCCGATTTGTCGGAAATTCTTAGACATGTATAACGGAATTGGTTTACAGACATCTCGAGGAATTGGTCCTAATGGGGGTTATCTTCAGAGAACAGTTCCTTACGTTCCATACGTTTACGTTCAGAGAAACTTATTTTTTGTGAAACAATCAAAGAAAGCAATGAATGAATCAAAAAATGAAATCGACGTCAAAATATCGGACAAACAATCGATTAAAGATCAAAATAATAAACAAATTTCAGAGAATCAAAATAAAAGACAAAATGAGTCGAAGTGTCTGGAAATGGAGGATCAATTGGAACAAAAGTGGTAGGACTTTCTTTTCAAAAACTTCCATTACTTGAGTTCTCTTTTCTTTGTTTATTCAGTTATTAGTTTTGAAATTTGATTTCATTTGAATCACATTTTACCCCTTATTTTGAAAACTTTTGACACGAATTTCGGTTCGAATATTGATTTGTTGTTTAAATGGTTTATAAATAGCGAACACTTTTATTTATTTCGCTGATTATATCAGAGAAGTTGAAGGTCCAGTTGAACTTATTGGGAGAATTGTCTGAGTTCTAGATGATCACAGGGTTATTAACCGGTTAACATAAGCCAAATATATTCTATTAGACTAAATATTCAGATCAATGTCTACAATAAATTAGTCTATAAAACTTATTTTTAAAAATTTTTTAATATTAAACTAAAATTAGAATTAAAATCAAAAATCATAAAAATATAGAGAATACTGAATACAGAGAATTTGGTCTCATTTTCTCATTTACGGAATTCAATTTTTATAAGAATGAATGAATCTATGTTCATTTATTAAATAAAAATATTAAGAAGAACAACTCTGTGATTACTTTTGCGCATTTGTGTCAAAAAGTTGAATCAAATAAAGGTTTGAAATTATGAAATATAGAAATAAGTGAAAAAAGTGAAATAGGTCATTTAACGAGTTTTGCTTTATGTAATCACAAGAAATAAATTGAAAACGAAATTTTGGATAAAATTTATTGGGAGACACTGATATTGAAATCTAAGCTTCCCTTCAGTTGCCTTCAAATTTTTGAAAATTAATTTCCAAAAACCCATGAATTCATTCAAATTTATTTAATTATCATAAAATCAAAGTTTATATGAATTTTATTATTAATTAATATTTGAATGTCTGTAATGTCTGTCAAAATGTGTTGATTTGAGTCAAATGAGTGAAATTAATTCAGAGAGTGATCTGAATTTTGAGGAAAAAAATCTACGCCTGAGAAACAAAATTCAATAAAATTTATAAACAATTAATTTGTTTAAAAGAAATACAAAAAACATGGATTTGGGGCAGAATGTGATGCAACTCCAACCAGAAGTAGACTCCAATCAACAGCTTTCAAATAGAATCCCAATTTTCCTTAAAAATATCCTTGACACATTCAAACGACACATTCAAACGACACTTTCAAATACACCGGAATTTCAATATTACTTCTTTGAAATTATGTAACTTTAAAATCATAAAAACTCAAATTTTAAATAACTTTTATATGATTTCTCGTATTTTGGTCTCAACTTTGATTCAATTTATATGGTTAGATCTAGAATATCTAGAACAATTTTAAGTTTTTAGTAGATTATAGGGAAATGTATGACAACTATAACATTGAATTTGGATACCGAAGACAAAATAGGGTTAACATGCTAGTTTTTAAAATTATTTTTGTCAAAGTGAAAAACGTGGGGACAATAAACCTCAAAGATTACAATAGAATAGAAAAATAGTATCCTTGAAATAGACCTTAACTTTGATCAACACTTGTATTACTCGAAGGAAATACAATTTTAATGAGTCTCACAAAACAAAAGTTTCGGCTATAGAATGAAATATAATATAAATTGAGTATTACTATAATATAATGGATTGTTTTCTCTGTTTTCAGTACTAATTATAAACGGTCTGTCAATTCGGTGACGCTTTCGGCAGAACAGGAACTCAAACGACATGAGTCTCAACGCTTCTGTGAAACTGTTTCGCTGATAGCAATCATTTTGGGTCTCGTTTTAGGTATGTCTTCAATCATATTTGCTTTCATCAATACTTTCTATCGAATGATTCATTTAAATGAAAAATTAACAAACAGTGAATCCAATGACAATAGATTTAACAAACTCTATAAGAAACTATAATCTGAATATAGTGTGAGTAATAAACAAAATATCTCTTCAAAAGTAAATAAATAATTGATTTCCTCTGAGGCTTCCGCCGAAGACCTAACGCATCCTTGATTAATGCTAATTTTGAAATAATGAAGTAGAGTTGTGACCTGAATTGCCCCAAAACATATTGAACATATATTCAATATACAGAGGATGAGTTGTGCAATATTACTAGTTTTTGAACTGTAATAACTTTTTAAAAATCAATAGCACAGACATCTATTATATATCAAATGAAAGCTTATTTATTGTAGTTTTGAACTTTGTTTTCATTTTTTACATAACAT
>JAQIXD010000828.1:0-20323 GCA_034699985.1 Minunthozetes semirufus | reverse complement strand
GGCCAATGAAATTGAATGCTAAAATAGAATTTCTGCTAAAATGAAATCTGCTAGAATAGAGTGGCTTTAACATTGTGTCTCTCATAGGAGCTGCCGGTGCTAGTGAAAATGCCTGATATAATCGATTTATGCTATAATCGTAGCTGCTATAATGGCATTACAACTGTACTATTTAATGTGGAAGTGACCAGAAATCGTCACTCAATGTCGTGATATCTCTTATTATTGATACCAAGTATTAAATTTCGAATTAATTGATTGAATAAAAAACTAATTACTTTCACTTCTATTCAGAATAAACAAGTTTTAAAGTTTTAAGTATTGCTTCACTTTTTTACGTTTCATTCGTATATTTAAGACAAGTTTTTATGTGACTAAATAAGGATGAATGTCTCAAAAATAAAATAAAGTTATTAAACAAATATATAATTTCGTCGATTATTCCAATCATTGGTCCGAATGTCCATAAAAAGTGACAGTACTTGGGATAGGATTAACGCAAATATCGGTTGAAATATATAATTATTTTGTTAGACATCAGAGAATTAAAAGCAATTGAGGCGTGAATTACATAAAATAAAAGTAATGGACAGGGAATTGGATTTTCATTTTATTGTTAACTTCCTTATAGAGTAAGTCCTCTTTTTAAGACATTTTTTGATTAAAATGATTAACAAAGAGTTAAAGAGTTGATCACATTTTAGATTAAGTTTTGGCGAATATTGAAGAAGAAAATGTTGCGGTTAATAGTCTTGGTATCGCTAACTGTTATAATATGTAGTGTCAATTGTCGAAGACATGGTGGATCAATTATAATTATTGGTGGAGGTGGTGGGCATGGAGGAGGAGGTCATTCAGAACATCACCATCATCATGTCAAACATTCGCCACAAATTAGTGAGTCTTTCATGAGTTTTATTTTAGTAATAAAGATAAACTCAAAACATTAATTGGGATTAAATAAATCACTTCTTTCAAACTCTATAGTTCCCATACCTATTCCAATCCCAATTAGCCATGGTGGTGGAGGCAATCATTATTATCATCATAGTACTGACCATCACCACCATGGTCACTTTGGTGGTCATGGTGGCGGGCATGGAGGAGGAGGACACAAAAGCGAGTACGTTTTAATTTAATAGTAATATTACTTTGAAAATGAATTAAACTTTCTTTTAAATTAGTGACCATGGTTGGAGATAAACTATTTTAATCAACTCTACTCCTTATAAATCATTTGCACAATCATTTTCACATTATCTTTATTGAGAAGAAATGTAATCTTTATAAATTATTATTTATAAATTAATATCTTTAATCGAAAATAGAATATTATATCGCATTTTATTTGATAATTAAGTGACTTATTTATGTTTTTCTGTTTTAATGTCTCACCAATTATTTTATATTTAGTTTTCTTTAATATTTAATATAAAACTATTAATTAATAAAAGTTTGATTAAAATATAGTTTATTGAACTTTGTTTAAAAAAACGATTATTCTACAGCAGTATAATCTAGTTTATTGTTTCATTTTATTTGATAAATCACTTATAATTTTGATGAGATTCTTGAAAAATGGTGTTCTTAATGGTTTTCTAAGGTTCAGATTATTTTGTCATTACTTTACAGAAAATATTGAATTTGTTTTTTATATTGAATTCTCATAAAAATTGAGAGAATAACACAATTTATGGTTCGCTAAACATTTAAGAGTACTCTATCTCTAAAAAACATATCGGAATCGATTGAACAAAGTATAAACTGAATAAACAAGTACAAATCATTAAATATTCATTGAAAAGCAAAAATTTTAAAATACAATACTTATTCTTCTTCTTTGATTAATCTGTTGGGAAACTCATTGAAGTGAGACATCAAAAGTAAGACATAGAAAGACATCAAAAGCGAAATCTGGAAAATTCATCGAAAGGCTATTATAAAAGTGACACAACTTTTGACATTTGTTTTATTATTTGATTCGAGTTATTCTCAAATAATTATCGATGTTTTGCCATTGAAATGTCTAAGACATTCATTTTTATAACTATTATATTTTTATTAATACATAATGTAAGTATTTTAATTGTTGAGTGTGTGCCAATACCTAGGAAAGCACCGTATATTATAATTCATGGACCAGGTAAGTTAAATTATTAAAGTCATTTGACTAATAAGAATTCTTTGATTTGCAAAAATCAGTTCCGATTGTGGTTCCGATACAATTTACAACTTATAGAATTACTCGAAGACTTGGAGGCTTTAGACGACTTAATAACAATTATGGTAGTCATGACTTTGATATCCCAGCAAATTACCCATCAAGGTAATTTATAAGAAAAATAAACTTTTATACTTAGATTTGACTTAAATTATTGTTTTATTTATAGAATTCGATGGATTACAACTACAAACAAATTTTATAATTAATGAAAACATTTCAATTTTTGTGATTAATTAGTATAATCTTGAAAATTGTCGGAAATTTTATTTATTTTATAATTTTATTTTTATTCGATTATCAAAATATCAACATTTATATTGAAAAATATTAATTTGCTCTTAAATTCATTTTGAATATTGAAATCAATTTTAAAGAATATAATAGTTTTATATAAAATGCAATAAAAATAAATGCAATCAAAAATGTTTACAAAACTAATACGAATTTTTAATTCCTGGGGAAAACTTAACAGTTACATTTCCATAACAAAATGATTCACAGAATCCGCCATCGATTCTGACCGAAGCGTAGAGAGTTTCTTGGAGTGTAACCCCCTCTTCGTCGCAATCATTGGATCCGACTCTATTGAAGACAATCTTTTCGAATTTACCCCCAACACAAATACCATCTTTTATTAAACCCTTTTGACTCAACACCAGGTGACCTAAAAAAAAGTTAAAGGTTTAATTTCATCTCTTAATTGTTATTATAATTTTATAATTGAATTTGTAGAGCACACCCCAACTCAAAACTCACTTCCAAATTAAACTTGTATTATAAAAGATGTTATATAATTATATTCTTTTTAAAAATAAATTAATTAAAAATTATAAGAAATTAATAAATAATTTACAAACCGTTGACGTGAGCTATAAAAGTGTCCAAATCTTTGAAATTCATGGCTTTTTCGGTACCATTTCTTAGTTTCATGTCGAGAGATGCGGTCAACTTCTGGTAATACCAGTCATTGCAGGATATTTTTGTCGGAAAATATTTCTTGTAATTGAATTCTTTTATTTTTGACTCCGGATTACATTTGTATTTCTGAATCAGAGTTTCATTTGTTGGCATCAAAGGAGTCAATTCTGGAAAGAGATTTCAGTAAAAAAAAAGTAGATGATCAATTTCGCTTTAAAAATAAATACCGATCCAGAACTCCTTCTCAGGTAAATATATTTGATTCGATTCCCAAAACAGGATAACAAACAAAATTAAAAATTGTCTCATTTTTGGAAAATGATTACCAAATGAAAGAAACGAAATTAGGATATCCTCTTAAATATGGTCCAAATTTTGTGAAATCTGTTTTAAATCTGTTTTGGAAAACATTTGAAGTTATGCTTTGAATTATAATTGCATTTCGTTATTGACATAAATAATAACATAAACTCAACTATTGTTCGATATTTGACTCCAAAACAAATCTAAGAATAAATTATTCAAAATTTAAACCATTTTTACTCAATCTCTTCAATTATATGAAAATTATGGACTTTATTAATAAAAATCAAGGCTTACGCATATTATGTTCACTCTAAAAGTGTGAATCAACATACATAATTATTTGCATATTAAAGTAAACTGAATACATACATTTCACTTCATTGCAAAGCTTTTTTTTCTGAGAAGTAAAAAAAGGTAGTTCATTTTGAAAATCTGATAACAATACTTTGAATTTTAATTAAAACAATTTAGAGTTTCAAGTTTATAGAAGTAAATTTTTACTTAAAATTTAATCTTTGATATTTAAAAGTTGGTAATATCTCAAAGATGAAGTATTTTTGGTAATATTTTTGTAGTTAGAAAAAACTGATGAACAAATTAAAATTATATTTTTTCTCAACACATGATATTAATTATAAAATATGTTTCAATTGAAAATATTATTATAACTTTCACAATCACTTTACGGAAGCAATTGAACTCTACTGGGATAAACTCAAATCTAAATACTACAAGCATTCAACTCTTTTACCCAAAGAGTTGTCTATAAAATGATTTCGCATTTTAACACCAATTGAATTAAAGTGTTTCAGTAAAGCCATAATTATCACCAATTTTTTGAAAGAAAAGAATATTCTTGCCGATTGTGACTTTGACATTAACATTAACATCAACATAAACATGGTAAGATACATGACTGTGAATTGAAATCAAAATTACATAATAGTATTCGTTTATAGGAATTGAGTCTAATTTTATTATTAATTTCAATAATAAATGTCATGAAATGTGAAGAAATTTTTGTCCGAAAGAATGCGAAAGATCTGACTTATAATGAATGGCAAGACTTTAAAAGAGGACTAAAAGTGATGAGAGGTCGGCACTTGCGAAACCCTCTCGGATACTATTTTCAGGCAAATATCCACGGATGGGATGAATACAACGGAACTGAAATTGCAAATTATATCTCTGAGTACTACAATTGGCATCAGTGCACTCACAATCAGTACTTCTTCATGGTTTGGCACAGAATGTATTTATATTTCTTCGAGAGGATGTTGAGGGCAGCGTCGGGTAACCCCCGTTTCACTGTTCCTTATTGGGATTATTCTGATTTGCATCAGAGAGAATTACCCCAACCATTTCGCATCCCTGCTAATGAAGAGCTCAACCCCTTATACACAAAGCACAGGTGTGAGAACATTAATAAAGGAAAACCATTGAACATAGAGATCACAAATCCGATTCCTGCCCTCAGAAGTCGCTTCTTTGCCGCCAATAAAAGCAATGAATTAAATGTTTGCCATTCGTTTGGAGGCGGAAGAGTTGACAGTCCATCGTTTCTGTCAGACAGGGGAGGAATGATGGAAAAGCTTCCCCACGATAATATTCATATTCATGTTGGCGGTCCTGATGGATATATGGCTGACTTATGTCTCGCTGGTAGAGATCCAATATTTTGGTTGCACCATGCTTCTGTAGACCGTATTTGGGAATCTTGGATCAAACTCGGAGGAGTGTATCCGATGGAAGAACAGCACATCAATCAAAAGTTCAAATTCTATGACGAAAAGGGAAAACTACGAACTTTTGTGGTCAAAGACTTCTTGAATATAACAAAACTTAACTATAAATATGATTCACTCCTAAAAACTGATCAAAGAGTTCATCCGTCTAATGACGAGAATCCAGATCTCTTCGTTTCTGTGGACGAAACCAATAACCTGTCCATCACTTCAAAGAAGCGTTCATTAGTTCTCGAAATAAAAGAACAGTATTATCCTCTTTTTGATAGTATAGCCAAAGGAAAAATGGATGAAAACGTAATCAGGTTCACTCTTCAAACAGTTTTGGCCGGTTCTCAAAGCCGTCTTCTCTTCCAATTATACCTGAATCTACCGGAACAGACCATTCCTTATGAGGATATGTATAATTACATCGGATCTATTGCACTCTTTGAGCCCCATTGCGTTCCCAAACAAAAGAGAAAAGTTGTTGGAATAACCAATTGTTTTGATATAACCGATAATTTATTTAAAATCCTTAAAAGTGAATACAACTATAACGGAGCAGTACCAAGATATCTTAATTTGACTGTAATTCCCACTTCATGTGGTACACCTTATTATCCTGAAGATGAAGACTATATAATCAAATTCCAGCGAACTTTTCTCATTCATTACTATCCTTTGAATACTAAGAATAATTCTTATCTCTCATACGATTACTTATATGAAAATCCATTAAATAATTAATTGAATTAATCTTTAATTTAACTTTTAATTGAACTCAATATAACATTTGTTTAAATATCTGTTTTATTTTACAATTTATAGGAAGTAAATAAATTGTAAACAAATAGACGAATGCAAAACACTATTTGCTACTATTTATAGAAACGGGTAATATTTAAATCGGGAAAAAAAATAAATCAGTATAGTTTTTGTTGAAATACATATAAAATCAAATATAATTAATTTGCACATGTTCAATTTGCAGTTTATAATGTTTATAATGAGTTCGTTCACTCTAACCAAGTAAAGTATGAAAAATAAAATTTTCCAGATTTTAATTCTACAAAAATTTAAATTCAAATTCTATTGTCAAAGGATTTAGAGCTCATCATAATTATCTTGTTGACCATTTTTATTCAATTCTACTTCTTGATTGTTAATGTAAATGAGAAGATCATCATCTATCTTGGTGATATTTTTATTTAATTCATTTATTCAATTGCTTTCATCTGAGAAATGGTAAGTGAATCGACTGGAATCTGAATGAATGTCAACTATTTTATTGTTTTGCAGTTAATGAAAGGTTTGTCAATATTAGTAGTGATAATGTGTCGGATCCTTTTATTGGAATCGCAGCTAATTGTCAGGAAGAATGTCAACTCATTATCTCATAAGGAATG
This sequence comes from Minunthozetes semirufus, assembly GCA_034699985.1. Classification (NCBI taxonomy): domain Eukaryota; kingdom Metazoa; phylum Arthropoda; class Arachnida; order Sarcoptiformes; family Punctoribatidae; genus Minunthozetes; species Minunthozetes semirufus. The sequence goes on along the minus strand of JAQIXD010000828.1, from coordinate 13,742 downwards.
GGAGGAATTCAAACGTGGAATTAGAATAATGAAAGAGAGAAGTGCTCGCAATTTGTACGATCCGTTGGGTTACTATTTTCAGGCTAACATTCATGGTTGGCCTGAGTTTGACGGCACAGATAAGGCTCAGATGATGTCCAATAGAATGAATTGGCATCAGTGTCAACATGGAAGTTATTTCTTCCTCGTATGGCATCGAATGTATATTTATTTCTTTGAGAGGATTATCCAAAAAGTGACAAAGAATCCCAAATTTGGAATACCTTATTGGGATTGCTATGAACTTGATTCGAGATCTATTCCTCAACCATTCAGAGTACCGGCCGATGAGAACAATCCTTTATATGCGAGCGAGAGATGTAAAAATATCAACGATGGAAAACCATTAAGTGAGAGAGTGGTCAGCCCTTACCCGGCTCTCAGAGCAAACTTCTTCACTACTTTTAAGCAAAATAATGAACTGAATATTTGTCACTCTTTGGGTGGGGGCCGACAGAACGTCCCTGAATTTCTATCAGATAGAGAAGGGTTACTCGAGAGGATACCTCACGACAACGTTCATCTGCTGGTAGGAGGTCCCAATGGCTTTATGTCAGACTTATGCAGAGCCGCGCGGGATCCTATATTTGTAGTTCATCATTCACAAACTGACCGCATATGGGAGTCATGGCTCAGATCTGGCGGAACTCATGATATGGAAAACAAATATTTGAACCAAACCTTTGATTTCTTTGACGAGAAGGGAAAAAGGGGTAGTTATAGGATCGGAGACTTTCTTGATATGAAAAAACTGGGCTATACTTACGACAACTTCATTAAATCAGAACCAATCAAATCCAACAGAAATGAAAGGCCCCGACTCTATGTCCCGATTGACCAAAAAGAAGACCTGAATATAAATTATGGCAAACGTTTCATATCTCTTAAGATGAAACCAAGATGGAATAAGTTCTTTAGTCAATACGCAAAGGGAGAGTTCAGTGGATTAGAAATCAAATTCACTCTTCAATTTGATGTCGACTATTTGGAACAGGATATGATTTTTGAGTTATACCTTAATTTGAACGAAAATACCATTCCTTATGATAGTCATCCAAACTTTTTGGGAACAATGGTTAACTTTGAAGTCCATTGTGTACCCAATTTTAGGAGACAGCGCTTGAGTATCAGTAAATGCTTTGACATAACACAACCCCTGAAGAAAATCTTAACCAACGAATATAATTTTGATGGTTTACTGTCCCAAACATTTAACCTGACTTTCATTCCTAAGTTTTGTGACAGAGTTTATTACCCAAAGGACTACAGAGATGTCATTCGTTTCAATGAAATTTTAGTCGTTTTCTTCAGAGCAGATGAAACGGCAACGAATGACAAAACCGAGGAAAGCCTATCTCTTCAACTGATTAATGAGCAGAATTTGCTCTACAATAAGACTCTAACAAATTTTGATGAATACTAACTCTATTTAACACTTATTCTATTAGTTTTATAAAATGTGATAAATTACCACAATTGCGATGAATAAATAAAATTTAAATAATAGACATAAATAAGCATGATCAATTTGATCAATTTGTTAATAGATTCTCAATCGAAATGAATTTATTCAAATCCAAAGCAATGATATAACAATTAATTGAATACTATTTATGCAAACGCTATACAAACGATGATTTCTATCAACAAATACTAATTAGAATTATATTATGAGAAAAGGAATCAAAACATTTGTACAAAAAGCCAATCAAAAGATGGATTAATTTCTATATATTTTCTTCGCTAATATGATCGGTGTTGTCGTCGTTGAGGTCATGATTGGCTGTATTGCTATCAGTAGTGTTGTCATCATTATTGGTATTGGAGGCTATGAGTGGCGAACAAATGTTATCCATAGGAATGATAATCATGTTATCGATGAGCGCTTTGTGCGGAGTCTCGTATTGAAACTTCTTGTTGTACTGACGGGCGGCACAAAAACTAAAACAAATTACAAATATCATCAAAACGATGACCGATAGGGTCAACGCCACCGCAACGTTCGACACATGACCTGCAAATAGAGAGCAGACAGACATCGATATGAAACCATTTCTTATATTTTTATTATTTGTTTGATTTATGTTACAAATAATACTAAACTCTTTTCTTATCGTTTTTTCTATAGTTTTTATATTCGAGAGAAAAAAAGTGTAAAAAATCTCTTCTGTAGTGAAAAATACTTTGAAATACTTGACCTAAAAATCTCTACTATTTTCCACATTTTCATAGTTTTTTCTTCTTGTTATTGATCTTATTATTTCTCTTTAGTGTATTCGAGTAAATCTTTTCACTCTTTTTTCATTGTATGAGAGATTCAGTGTTACAATACATTAGCTCTGATCTCAATTGAGAACAGCCTCTGACCATACATTCCTCAGTCAACGATCCCGTATTCAAAAGAATAAGTTTTCAATTAATGGATCGAAAAATTGAAAACAAAGACTAACTATTGAGTAATGAAAGTTCAAAATTATATTCAATGTCTTTAATGTCTGTAATGAATGACTTAATTCGATTAAAATAATTTGAGTCAATGAGAAGTCATTCAGCCATAGCTAAGAATAGCTAAAAAAGAAGAAGAAGAAAGAGAAGGTCTTATTTTTCAGACAATAGACTTAGAAAAAATAGTTGTCTTTTCAAACTTGAGTTCTCTTTTATTGTGGTTTTTGTCCAAAAAAGTAGTCTTTATTGTCATCGAAGACATAAATAGTTTGAATATAATAATGTACCTGACATTGAGCCCACCAAATAAGCCGGTGCTGTTTGGACAACAGTACAAGAGAGCTGAACGTTGGCAATGATATCAGTGTCGTCGTCTCTGATGGCAATACACATCTTATATCTGTGGTTCGGCATTAAATTATTGATGGTATAGGAGCGGAGGAAGTGGTTAACTGTGACCGTTTCGTATTTGGTTGAGTTGAGTGCGTTATTGCCATCGATTCTATGGTACAAAATCTGATACTCAGGGAATAGATTGCGAGCCGTTCCGTTCCAGACGAGCGTCACATAAGTGGATGCAATACTTATTGCAAACAAATGCAAATCGATATCATTGACCAATAGTTCCATAGAGGAGACGGTGATTCCGTGTTTGTTTTCAGCCATACATTTGTAAACTCCGGAGTCTTTAGGCTTTAAGTGAAACATTCGTAAACTTCCGGGAGTTTTGAGCTGAATATGGATCTGATTTGACGTCTCATTCAATACATCGCCTGAAATGAGTTGTTTGAGTGAAAGTAAACCAAATTTAGTCTTAAAGTAAATACTTTCTTCGGTATCGATCGGTAAGTGATCTCAAACTTAATTATTCGGATAAAAAAACAAAATAATAGCTGAGAGTAGAGTAGAATCAAAGACTAGAAGATAAGTTTATTTAACACTTTTCTCAGTCTTTTCTAATGTTTGCTGCAATTGCTGTGAAATCTAATTAATGATAAGAAATTCACGTACCGTTCGGTAGAATCCATATTATTTTAGGTACGGGTAGGCCCAGCGCTCGGCACTGGAATACATGTCTGTCGCCTATTTTCTTATGTATTGTGACATTAGTTTTGCCGATCGTCACTATTTTGGGCCCACATTCTTGTGGTATCAGATTTTCAGTCAAATCAATTAATTTGATTTCAGACAAACTTTTCGGTTGAAAACACTGTAAGTCTTTGCCATCAATTAATTCGATTTTACTATTGTTTGGATGTCTGAGGCACTGAAACAACAAACAAATACCACAAACAGATTAGAACTCAACTTATAATTAATTACAAAACTCTTCGCCAATAAAGTGAACAATAGATCAATCAGTATTTGTTTCTTACAATTCATTAAATGTTTGAAAAACTAATTGAATTTTTCGTAAATGAATCGAAATTGAATACAAAAAAGGTGTGAATAGAATATAAAGTTTGTGGTGACTGACCACTGACAGTGGAGAGTCAAACTGACCTGGTATAAATAATTAATATTGCAGTCACACAGGATTGGATTGCCATCAAATGTAACTTTCAATTTATGTTTGCTATGAAATTGTTGATCATTTAGGACATAGTCGATGATGTCGTGTTGAAACGTCTTGAGTCCGCAATCGTGCAATTTTAATGAATGAAGAAGAGGTACGCCGAGGAATGCCTGCGAATCAATGAACTGCAGGTTCGGATTGGTATGCAAACTAATTGTATTGATGTTGGGCAGGTCCCAGAAGGCTCCCCTGTCCACCAGAACTAATTGTTTGCAATTAGTGACACTGATCTGATTGACAGGTATATGAACGAAGTCTCCGGTAGACAACTGTTGCAATGGATTGGTGTCCATATTAATAGTGATGATCCTCTTCAGTGATTGTAACGCAATCGATGGCACACGAATCAAGTGATTGTCGTTTAGATATAACTCTTCTAATAATTCTAAGCCAACGAATGCGTTGTCATTAATACTAATTATTCTGTTCCGCGACAGCACTAGTCTTCTAAGGCCTGTCAATGACGCGAATATACCGCCCGTTAAGTGACTGATACTATTGCCGCCGACGTTAAGTACCTGTGAGTTGAATAACAAAATCCAATTATGACTCAAATCTCTTTTCATATCAATTGATATCAATTCAAATAATATATAAATTTGTTTCAATACTAATGGAAAGCGAATTACAGTTTGATTTGATTTATGGCATTAATGTAAAGACATATGAAATACAAATATTGATGGAATCCCATCAGACATCCCATTAGACTTAAATGACTTTTTTTTCAAAATTTATTTCCCATTCTTTTCTTCTGACAAAATAAATGCCATTATTTTGAAATCCAGTGAAAAATGGGAAATAAATTTTCAATATTTCAAATTATTAGCTAATATTGGAGTGAAAGTGAGAGAAAGTGCTGTCTCATTCATTTTAAAACTTTTTGATTGGATTAGAAAAGTTTTTCTTAGAAAACTAAACAAGAGATAAATGTTGATAAATCTATAAATCTATAAATTGATAAATAGTTTGCTTACACTAAGATTGAGAATACTTTGAAAGAGTTCTAAATAAATGGACGACAACTGATTGTTCTCTATATTCAATTCCTTAAGCATTTCGAGTCCATCGAAGGCGTGTTCATCAATATATTTGATGTGACCATTGCTCAGATCCAGTACTTCCAGGCGTTTGAGTCCGCGAAACACATCAGCAAATAATGTCCGGAATTTGTTATGAGAAATGTCGAGAAGTCTGAGATGAGTCAAATTATAGAATGTATGTCCTCTTCCTAAATGATTGATCTGATTGTGAGATAAGTATAACTCTTGCAAACGATCGAATGTCGGGAACTGTTCGTAGAGATCTTCAATTAGATTATGTGTTAATACAAGAGATTCCGTATCGAAAGGTATCGATTTTGGGATCGATGTTATCGACTGATACGAACAATTGACGGCCTGAACCAATTCCCCAGACTGTCCACCAGTTTGCAAATCAATGCAAATAAAATCAGAATTACTTTTTTCAGTCAATTCATAGGCTATTGTTTTATTTGAATCTAATGTCTGGTATTTGCATACGTGTATAGACAACTGAAGGGAACAGTAACACTGTTTTGGACATGTAATCGTACTGTTGGTCCAATTAGTCCTGTGATTGTCATTAATCATTTCAGGAATAAGCGAAGGCGTGACACATGAACCCAAATGAACGAGTATTACAGCGGATATGGTGTGAAGCCAATGGACCAATCGGTTGATTGACATCATTTATTATCAATGATAACACCGGTCTCCAGTTCTACCAAAATATCTCTTTGGTGTCTCGATTCAACAGTCAACGCATAATTGATACCTGTCCTCTATGTCCACTTTTTGTCCACTTTTTCACATATTTGACACATCATTGGCCAAAAACTAATACAAAAATAGAAGAAAAGCATTCAATGAAAAACACTATTGATTTTCAACTGATTTTATCTGACATTTATTTTTTTCAGAGATTCTTATTTATTGAATCGTTTTCTTGGATTAAGTCTTGAGTTAAGAGAAAGAAATGGTCTTAAGAAGTAGAAGAAGAAGAAGAAGAAGTAGTAGAAGAAGAAGAAGAAAAGTTTGAAAACAGTGAGACTTAACTTAATTTTTCATTCAAACCATTATTTTTCTCTCTTTTCAGGCAATGGTTTACAAAATCTATTCAACGATTTTTGCTGTTCTTTTGCCTCTTAAGTGATTTGAAGCATAAAATACAGTAAATGTTTAGTTATTATGAAAAAGTTAAACCGAAATCTACTGCCTATTAGACTAAGAATATATATTTCTTTATTAATTCATAAGTTTGGGCTCAGAATCACTTTTTTGAGATGAAAACAAGAATAAAATATTTGCATAAAAAGCAAACCTTAATTAAATGCAAAGGAGAGGAGAGTAATGAAATCATGTCTTATATGTTGAATATATAATATTGTGCACAGAATAGGATATTAAGTAATATTTATCTAATGCTGTGTTTGTGTAACACTTGATTGCTATACAAATCAATATTAGATTTCTTTCAGTCTTTGGTTCAGAAATATTTTTGCCTCTGAGTGAAGACATCTTATTGTGATATTCAGTCCTTTCTCCGATACCTGCGAACCGTATCATAATTTTCAGTGCATTCCCAATAAGACCGGATATGACAGAAGAAAGCCTACCCTTTATTTCGAGTTCAGCGCTCAATAATACATCATTTTCTCACTCAGTCTTTCTTCTACTTAAAGACTATTCTCTCAGATATTATATTATTTTCTGATTGAAAGTAGAGTTCGATAAAAGCGTTCAGATTATTGAGGAAAAGCCAGTCCTATGAATCTGAAATCCGGATCTCTTCTGAAGAAAGAGTGGAAACGCATTCAGAGTGAAAGACATCAGAATTATTGAATATCAGAGAAAAAGTCGATATCTTTGGCTCTGATATTATTTTAGTTATTACTTGACTTCCATTTGTTTTACGGATTAACTCAAATCAATATATTTGCAAAATAGATGACAAACCTATTGAATAACACAAACTCTCTGTTCTTTTGTCACATAATTTGGACAAATTTTGGCTAAAATAATAGATATTACTTTTCTTAGGTTTGTTTTGTTAACTTATCAATCAATTATCCAATAAAGTGGTCTTCAATACTTTGTTTTCATTTATTACTATTCCGTTTCTATTGATTCTGTGCTCTGAAGACAGTTCTCTATCAGATAATTCATGAGAAGACGACCAAAAGTTTGTTATTTGAGACCCAATAATGTCTGAAAATAATTGCTATTTATTATTGATTTTATTATAGGTTTTATTCAAAATTTTCTCATTTAACTGGTATTTGTAATGTGCATTGAAAGCATTAAATCACCTTGTTATCAATTCTGGCTCTTTTTACATAATGCCTAACTTTTAATTGGAAGATTGTTTATGAATAATGAGGGATTCATTCAAAAGCTAATTATTATTTAGGGATAAACAGTTTTGAGAGGAATTTGTTACTAAAACTAATCTTTAGAATAATTTTTAGGCAAATATCGAATATTAATATTCATTACTGAATATGATTTCCTAGAATTTCAGGCTTTTAATGATTTAAAGCAAATATTAAATACTTTGCTTCAAATATCGTTCAAATGGAAAATGCAATAGAAATCAAGTCTTCAATGATTATGGGATTTAATGATGAAAAAGATTTTGATATTTCGTTGAAATTACTTTTTATATAACAGAAATATTTTTTGAAAATTTTGGTTATTTTTCTTTTTTATTCAAAATTTATTTTTCATTATAACGTTTTGCGAGTTTATCGCCAAAATGAGCAAAATCATGGAACTTCTCCATGATTTGTGAAAAAGATATCTGTATTAAATTTCTAGGAATTAATGGCAATATATTAAAATTTTTCGCCGTTTTTGTCATTATATTTGATTGCATTCAATACAAGAGTCGACTGAAATGATATATAAGAGTATAATTTCTTTGGCGATATATTCCAGTTATTCATAAAACTTTGAGATTGATTTCAATGTTGAGTCAACTGAACAAAATTGAATCGAATTTAGTATTTTTTGTACAATTTTGGGCACAGAATGACTTTTATTTGATTTATAGTCAGAAATGTCTATCGTTTAAAGTCTGAAAAGTTTCTGATTTCTACCACTATTTCAGAGCAAAGTCAGGAAAGAGTGGAAAAAATTTAAATCAAATATATTATTGAAGTAAAGAAAAAAATGTCAATCGATTTGTACGAAGAAATGATCTTTAATACAATGGTATGAAAAATGATGAAAAGAATTCCAATATATTCTTAAATTAAACGATAAAATGTTGTAATTTTGATAGAAATGTGTGAAAAAAGTCCTTTCCTTTTGAATCGTTGACTAAACCTCTTTGTTCTTAACATTTATTATTCAGGATTTCGTTTTCGTTGAAAAGACAAGTCTTTGCCAAATGTCTAAAGAAGTCATTGTTTCGAACGAAATAACAAAAGACTTAAATATATTCTGTGCTCTGAAATGCTCTGAAATAATGCAAACGGAGATTACATTATATAATGTTTTAGTGTTATTGCGAGGAATGGCCTAAAACTTCTTATTCATGAATTGTTCGTCAGTTCGCCAGTCCTTAAGACTGAGTCGTGTCATCGCATTAGTGTTTGGATCCAATACTTCCATACATTCACTTCACTCCACTAACACTCAATGCGTTTATGGATTGCATTTAAGATCAATAAATGAGCAAAAAATATGGCAAATATATGGCAAATCAGAAATTTTATCGCTTAGATTGATAAGACCAGCGAAAAATAGCCCCATTGGGAGCTCATAAACAAGGAATGCCCTAACAGTGCCCAAACAGTCTCAGCTGTAATTTAAGTTTTGTTCCGCTCTCTGCCAGAGAACTCATTTCATTAGCTTTAAAATTGAACACAAATTTAATTTTAGTCTCTTTTCTGTTCTACAAAATACTCTTTTGTTTAAAACTCTTTTTTTTAGATGAAATTTATTTCACTTAAATATTGATTTCTTGATTACACTGTCATTGATATAATTGATTTTCTGCTAGAACTGGAAAAATTGGACGATTAATGCCACAAACAAATTGAAAATATTCGCTTTTAGCTCAAAAACTCAGTGAATTTATTTGTCTCTTGAATTAAGCACAGGCTTTGAATTATGAACTCTTTGCTGGATTTATTTATTTTTAACATTAGAGGAATGTTTGCAATTGTTTTAAAATTCACTTTAATTTATTCAACAGAAACTAAATAATGGAGGGATTATGTAAATGAATATTTACTATTGATTTTGTTTTTCAAATTCAAATTCTGTGCAAAAATTTAAACATTTTTTGTGTAAAATATATTCAGAAAATTTCTTTTTGTTGTAAAAAATAAGAAGAAAAGTATCACTTATTCTAAAACTTTGGACTATTTTGTTGTTAAGGAATGATATGTTTTGTCTGACTGTTTGTCAAAAGTTAAATATCGTTTCTCTGAAAAATGGTGTTACGAGAGAACTGCCAGAATGTCAGTGAAATCCTATTCCTCTCACATATTTTCTGTCAAAAAATCGTCTGTCTTTCAATCGATAGTATATTTGCACGAATTCTCCGCAGAATTTATTCAAAGTAGAAGAATAGCCAATACTATAGTCAGTGAATAATTCAAAGAATAAGAGTTCAATAAATAGATTTTCGATAAGAGAGAGACACCAGAAATCAAAGGATTCACTCGCAGTAAAGTCAGCATTTCTTTTGCATTTTTGGTAGAGATCACAGAAAATAAATCACTTCGAATCAGATAAAGACTAAACTCTGGATCGAAAAAAATTGTCAAAGAATTTCAGATCAAGAGTTCTTCAACAAAAGCATCTGCTGTTCAATGGATTCAATGCTGACATCCTTTCATGTCTTTAAGATAACGTTATTCTCAAAATTTTCAGTTATATTTCAGTTATTATTTTTCTGTCTTTTGAGCAAAATCTGAACAAAAATCTCGATTTTAATTAATTTTTTTCAAAACCGAAGCCTAACAGACGCGAAGACGTCACCGGCTTTTGCCTCAAATAAACGTTTTTTCAGTTTAAATGCCTTTAAGACAAAAATTATCGATTTTTCTCATATGTGACGGAAAAGGTTTTCCTCAAAACTTCTATTTTAATGATATTTGAAGCAAAGATTTAAGACATTTAACAATTTTTTTTAAACAATTGCATGACTAGAATTTGAGTGATAAAAACAAACTTCAGATGTGTTACACTTTTTTCATTCATTTAAATTACTGGTATTGTATGAGATCGAGTAAAACTTATTTAATAGCACCCTGGTTAAGATAAAAGAGTGACGTCAAACATAAAAGTGCAAAATATATAATAAAAATTGATTTTAAAAAAAAATAAATATGAAATTTGTTTGGAGTGAATCTTTTGGAGTGAAATATCAGTAAAATCAGGTTTTTTGAAATTTACTGTTTTGTGGCTGTCCTTTGAATTCCGACAAAAATATTCTATTATTTAATAAAAGTTTGAATTTTTTCGAACAAAACCTTTTGGCGATTTCAGAGAATAATACAATTTTTGATGCTCGAGGTCTTTAAATATGAAGAATAAAATGTCTGTTCAGACAATAATAATAATAAGATATAAGTGTTTAGACATTTAAAGCTAAACTGCAGTACAAAATGTGAAACGAAATTTAAAATAAATGTTTTCTTCTCTCTCCTGATCTGCTCTTATCATAAACGACACAAAATTTCCATAAATAATACGAAAATTCTTCAGAAACTCAAAGAACTGAATAAAATTTTCCACTGAATTGCTTGCAATCGCTCCGAGAGATACCCACGAATTCAATTTAATCAATTGAATTGCTTAAAATTTCAATTGCAAGATACATCAAAATATGAATGCATTGCAGAACATATACAGAAACATATCTCGACTCAAATACAGAACTTCCAATACAGAACATACCCTACGGGCACTAATCAACGATAAATAAGTCTGGGAATAACGAATATTTTGCTCTTAGCCTTTTTGGCACAAATTTCAGTATTTGAAAATTCCAAACTTTGCAGAGATAAGTGTTTATTGTTTGAACTATTCTGAGCGAAATCAGACTTCAATGATGTTCTTAAGAAGTCTTTATTTTAGAACTGAAAGCAAAAGAGTTTTTTTCGATGAATTTATTCGCTTTGAAAAACATTTTAGTCTTAAGCAAAGAGAGACTCAAAAACAGAGCTCTTCTATTGTTGAGAAGCCTTTCAACTGATGATTGAATGGCGTTAAATACAAATATTTGGTTCATTCAGTGTTTTTCTAACTTTTTTATTGTCTAATTCATAAGTTTGACAAAAATACTAACAAAAAAAGTCTTTTAAGAAGACATACAAAACATAAATACGAAGAGAAAGAAAGAGAGAGTTTTTTTTATCGAAAATTTTTATAAATAAGAAAAATATAAAAATGTTTGACAAATAATAAACAAATACTTTTGAACCTTATATTTAAAAATACTTTGAATTCCTGTTTGTTTTGATGACAGGAATAATAAACTAATTTGAGTTGATTTTAGTTGAGAATCGTATCGTGCGATAAAACCGGGAATCGCATGAGGAATACCATGAAGTGTAGGCTTCACTGCACAACACTCTAAGGAATCCCTTGCATTTGCACAGAAATAAGAGTCGGCTCCGGTATCAAAGTTAAAAGTCTATTTTAAATTTGACCAAAAGCACACACATTCATACACTAATTATACCTTGAAGCAAAACAAAAAGAAGCCGAATAATTTACGAGAAGAAAACTCAAATCAAATAATAACCAGTGATATAGAGGAACGGCTTATTTATTCTGAGCGCAACTTCACAGGCAATCCTTTGATAATACTAATGATGGGCTCAAGTTTTCTCTAGTATTTAAGGCTTTTACGTAATCAAAGAAATTGGTTGAGTTTAACGCATATAATGTAGAGAAGTGTAGAGAAAGTACCAGAGAGTACATACATTGTACATTGTACATGGTCATCTGGTGATTCACTAGTGATCAGAGATACCTCTAATTTATGTGATTACTTTAAATGAACCTGAACTAAACCATATAAGTTATAACACTATTGTCAGTTAGAAATACACACAAATATTTTTGTCTATATTTTGTTATACTATTTTGGGATCAAATTCTTAATCTACGGTTCTGTCAATATCTGAGACGATATAATGACAACTCATTTGGCCGTCGATTCACAGATAAGATGTAGAAATGCGGACAGATTCTTGAGTCATGTATTTGTCATTATTAAAGGTACAGCCAATAGTGTAGTTCCAAACAAAGTAGATGTAACTCAAAGCTTAACATCAGATCATTTCATTGATGACTTTTCTTATTTTCAAAGACTGTTTGCAATCAACATCGCATTGGATTAAATAGATTTTCAGATCTAATTAGACCATTAAATGCCATTTGTGGGGCCATTCCTTCAATATTTTCCAATTATTTGCCAAAATTTTATTCATTTTTCAAATAATAAGCAATTTTGAGTTAACAGAGGGATACCCAACTCTACTGGTAATCGACTGTGAATTGCTGAAGAAGGAGAGGGTTATCTTAGAGCAAACATTGGTTGCAATCAATATGAAGTGATATTTTTGAAAATCATTTTTCAAACATTTTGGTCACCGAAACAAGTAATGGACTTAACTTGAGATAATAAATCAAGCTTTTGATGCCTCCAATCTCAAAGAGTTTTACTATTTTTCATTAATCTCTTTTGAAGTCCCAAATGACTTACCATAATAAAAGTGAAAAATGATAAAAACAATAGACCATAGATTAAAATATAGGATTAACTGCTGAGAAGGACTCTCCATTCAAGGAAAAGATGTGCTCACAATTCAGATGATAATCATATTATTGAACTCATATTTATATTCTCGTAATTTTGAGGAATGCATTCATTTTTAACGATTCATCCGATTCTACACTTCATTAAAATTCAATGATTTTCAGTTTTAATGAAAACCAGGAAAAACTTAAATAAAAGGAAGGATTAGAATAATTTCAAATAAAAGAGTTTCTGAATAATTAGGATGAAATACATGCAAAAAAGAGAGTGAATATGAATTAACGCAAAATTTAAGTGCAATTCAACTCAAAACTTGTGTTTGTTATCTGAGAGCAGAGTTAGTCTGAGTTTTATCCAGTAGTTTGAGAGTAAAAATTTTGCTTTAATGACTTCTTTCATTTTCATAGAGCACTGATTTTAATGGAGAATAAATTTTTCCTGTAATTAGTAAATCCTTTTACTTTTTACTCGAAACAATTTCCGAAAAGAGGACTCAATAATAGAGTTAATTATAGTCTAGAAAACAATCGATTCGTTTGCTCTCAATTCACGTAAAACTTATCGCAAAACTGAACGTTAAAAACAGATCCGATATTTTAAACTCACTTTTTTGCGAATTTTTGCGTCCTTTGAATGTATTGACTGTTTTTGTTAGGCTTTGATTATTGGGGAAATCGACAAAAATTGTTGGTTTCGGGAATTTCAGTCCCTTTTCTAATGTTGTGATTGTTTTTAAGTGAAACCATTAATGGGTTCCGAAATCATTTAATGGATTTCCATTTAATTCAAACTAATGACAGAACATCACTAAACAACACAAACTTCAGCAATTCTCTCTCTCTCTCTCTCTCTCTCTCCCCAAATGTTAAAAACGGTA
>JAQIXD010000827.1:0-20325 GCA_034699985.1 Minunthozetes semirufus | reverse complement strand
TCTCTCTCTCTCTCTCTCTCACACACACACACACACACACACACACACACACACATACATACATCACTCACTTTCTCATATAAACACTTTTTGATAAATAAAGTCAAATAACAAATGAATTCTAAGTTAAAAACAAATTGCATTATAAGAGCTTTTATGGAAAATTTGTTTACCAAGAATTCTATTGTAAGAGTAAAATGATGTACAACTCGAGAGAGTGAGTCAATTATGAGACCTAATTATTGTGTTGTCGTTTAGTCCCACCGAGAAATTCAATGAAGCGCCGAACCATCTCTCGAATGATTAAGTCCTGTTGTAGAAAGTCGTGTTCAATGACTACAATAACCAGATTTTGTAGACCACCGACACTTTCACCGCCCAAAATGGCATTTAGCGAAGACAGGGACGCCATATTCAATCTAAAACTGCCTCTCTTCAAACCACCTGAAAATGTGGGACAATATGTTTAAGACGACAATAAATTAGTCAAATGTATGAAACTTTTATTAACTCTTTAATTCACTTTAAATAATAAATTGTAACTAAAAATCAAATAATAATTAATTCAAGAATTTCTATCAAAACTTAATTCAATCAAAAGAGAACTTACTTTTAGGAAAACAACACTTATTTTAAAGGATGGTTAGAAAGAGATGACTAGAATTGTAGACCACTATCACATCATTTGCTCACTTTTAGAGCTATACAAACATTTGTTTTCCAGAATTTAGTCTTTTTATATTATTTTTTATCATTTCTTCATTCGATGTTTGGATAAAATTTCAGATTATAATTCAGATTTTTTATTTTAGTCATCTCTGGACATGTGTTAAATGATTAGATACTAAAGATTAGGTCAAAAGTCATTCAAAGATTTCTCTGTTAAGTAAATTTTTTATAAAAATTCCTCAAAATTTCAAATTAATTTCTCATTTATTGTGGTTTTGTTGACTTCAATAACAAATTTCTCACTTACTGTTAGAGTACGAACAATACTGAAGTCACACTTAAGAAACAATTCTTGTTAATCGATACTCGAAATTCTCATTACATTTGCTTTCAATTTTCGACAAATAAATTGTTGTTTAAATTTATTAATAAGTGTTTAATCATTGAAAAAAACAGTTGTTTGAGTTGTCATTAAAATTAAAACAAAAACAAATGAAATTAAAGAGACTTTCGTCAAATAGTTTTAATTAAAGTTCAATTTTATGTGCATTTCATTTGTCGGCTCTTAATTACACTGAATGTATCATTAGAGTCATATTAGAGTCACATTTACTTTAGTTTTTTTTTTTGTAATAAACTGTTAATTGTATTGATTTCTATAAAACTAATGTTATTTAATAAATTAAATGTAATTTCAATTCACTTTTAATTGACTCAACTATTCATTTAAGTCATAATTTTTACTATTCTTTAGTCAAATGCAGTGAAATGATCTTCAAATGCCTTTAAGTGGTCTTTGAGTGATCTTTAATAACTAATAAGTATTCTTCGAGTGATTCAAATGGAAATCAGATACAATCGATAGAATATCTTAAAGTATTTGATGATTAAATGTGTGATTAATTACGGGATACAAACCGAGATTGTCTTCAAGTGTTGACATTACTTACAAAAACCTATTGAGTAAACCATTACTAAAGAGTATAATAAATAAGAATTTATTTATTAATAGATTTTTATTAAACGAATAAAAGCATTGATTTTTTGGAAAATAATATAAAATATAATTAAATATAAATAAATATAATTTGAGTTTTGGGTTAAAAATTGGGTTAAATTGGTTTTAAATGAATCTCAAATACAGTCAATACTATTAGAACGCATCACATTTCTATAACAGTGCCGACAGACGGGGACCGCCAGTTTGGAGGCATGACCGGGAAGTGCTATTCTTTTGTCAATACAACGGACACAAAACAGGTGACCACAAGTATAACAGTGGAGTTTAGGGCCGAACGGCTCGAAAGGTGTCGAACACAAACACTCTTTGACGGAACTAAGGGACTGCCAGTTAAGGCCAACCGAATCGAATTCAGCCATCAATTCAACGACAGCTCCGTTTATGTCAATCTTTGGATAATCCTTAACACAGAAAATGAATTTAGTTTTAAGGAAAGGTATGTCTTGTTATGTATTGTTTGGACAAAACATACGCTGAGTTTGATATCGGTGTCAATCGATTTGTCCATTAATTTGCTTTTTTCCAATCGATTCATACACTCCTCGACTACTTTAAGAGGAGAATCGATTTCATCTAAATCGAGAGATCCAATAAAATTGGAGGAACCGTTCGCCGAATTCTTGAACTGAGATTCGATCAGACCTTTTGAATAAGCGGCACATTTTTCCTCAGAAGCGGTACTCAGAACTGATATTCTCTATTAAGACAATAAATAATCAAATGTTTATCAAAAGAATAGACAATTAGATGAAAACCTGTTCTAAGTATTGTATGTGGTCTTCGAGACTAGTGATGTGGTTCTGTGTGGACACCAATACTTCATTGAGACAATGTCTCGGATGAACGCCTGACTCGAATCTATTGTAGAGTCCTCTCCAAAACCTGAGACAAAATCATTAAAAATTTAATTTTAATAAAAGACAAAGAATTAAATACTTTATGAGTTGTGGCGAAACATTAACGTCCAGTACTTCTTGTGTCGACTCCTTTACGTACAATGGATTCAAAAACTCGAATCTATGGGCAGAGAAATACGCCCACAGACTGTATGTTCGCTGAGGGAGCCTAAGATCCCGGCGCTCTTTATCGCAATTAGCGATGAATGTCCCGAATTGACAGCTGTGGACGTGATCGTGAAGAGTCACTAAAAACCTTTCGTTAAACTCGAAGTGTTGGGGAAATTGTTGAGTCAACTGCCAAATGGCGTCTAAAAATTGTGTGAATACCGGAGCCATCTCTTTGCTGTCGCCCTGAATATGTCCGCACCGGTCGTTAAACTTGTGGCCAAACGATAGCCATTCCTTTTCTATTAGTGCCTGAAAGCCATCATATGTTCGATAATAGGGCTCTAAAATCATTGAAGCGATTCCACAGGTCTGTGCAGTTCTGTCCCATCCATCAGAGCAGTGGACGACAACACTAATGCCATCAGTGATAGCCTTCGCAATGAATGCCGACGTTTCCAACACAGACTTGACGTGTCGTAACCAACCACTGCCCTCAACGCCGGTTAGAAAAGCGTTCATTGAGGGCACCTTCAGTTCACAGGCTGTCCATTAAATTGAAACAACGAGTCATTAATAGACAATTCAGATGAGATTCAAAGACATTAGACATTACCGTCCATTAGTTTTTGAAGACTACCTCTCATTACGTGAATGTTTTCGATACCGAAAAAATGGAATTTTATGTTTTCGTAATAAATCTCATTCTCATAACCCTTTCCCTGAGCCTTATTCACCATTGCATTGATCTAAAGCACAGAATAAACATTACTTTAATTGGATTTACATTTTAAACAATAGTTGGACAAACCCGGGGTCGAGTGTCGACTACGTATAAAACTTTAGAGTTGGGGTTAACTCTTAAAATGCAAGTCAAGAGTTGTTCGTCTTCTACACAGCGGGCACTGAAACCTGATAGAGGTTGAGAGCACCGACAGATTGCCGCCTATTTTCACAAAAAAATTATTACTATTTTGTAATCAAATGAATAAAAGAATTACATTATTCTTATAAAGATATGTGAGGGCCGGAAGTCTTCCCTTCGACCGAAAGTTTGCGCTACCGATCAGTATTTGTTTTGTTGCAGTCGTCGGGACATAAAGATTGCGCGGATATGTCTCACAAATCTAATCAGAGAATCGATTCTCAGATAAAAAGGATTTAAAAATAGAAATCAAACAAAACCTCATAATTGTTATTAAGAGTGGTTTGAGTCCAGAAATGATTGGGACATCCCATCCGCTCAAACTCCGACTCAAATGAGTATTTGTTCCAACCGTCCTCTCTGTCGAAGTGTTCATTACTGGCCGTATAATTAAAACAATACAAGTCTTCGATATTCGCTATAAATATATACAAATATTTGTCAATAAATGAGTAATCAATTGATTGTCTGATGTATTACTCGGTTGTGACAACTGGTAAATGGAAAGGTATATGTCGTGAGCGTCTCGTTCTTTCGGAATAATGAATGTGACGCACAGGAAGTGTTTGCATCGCATCAGAAGAGGCGATCCATTTGTAGTGATCGACAGCTTTTCAATGGATGAGATCAAAGTGTGAAGAATCCAATTCTCGCGTTTGACGTTATGGTCAACAAATATCAGATGAGTGGCCGTCAGGTATAGAGTACCACAAGTTGACGAACCGATGGTTGCGTTCGGGTATCGGTACAGCATTCGGACGTTCTCGACCTCAACAAAACAGATTACAAAACAAACCATTAATTCATTTGTTTATCAAATTGTCGACGAAATTGATTCAAACAAAACTACATTTGAAATCATTACTGAATCCCATTTATCGAGAGTTAGATCTACTCGAAAACAATGGTAGCACTAACTCTGTTTAAAGTAATGTTGAGGACTATAACCACAACTCATTTAAATAATTAAAATGAGATTCACTTAATTTTAATGACATTTAAGACTCAATTAAGAAGTGATTTCACTTACTTTTGGGGTTCGAATCAATTCCATTATTATTTGGGAACTAATGAGTGATAGTCTTAATTAGTGATTAATTGACTGAACTATAGTTAAGTTAATTAAATATAAATAAAAATAAATGATTTAATAATTAATTCATTTTAAAAATACTCAAAACAACTCCTCTTTTATAAACAGCTGTTGCTATGAATACAATGAGTTATAACACAAACAACGTATTCTTCTGTTTAAGAGAAATGATTTTATTAAAAACTTTTTCCCATATATTTCTATGACTCGAATCTCAAACACTAATCAAAGGGATCTAAGGTTTGTATAAAACAGTGTTTTTGAATAGATTCTCAATTTTCACAATTTTTGGTTAAAATTAGCGCCAAATTTAAAAATATTGCCAAAAGAGTTGATTAAATAAATTTTTAATTAATTACTCGTTTAATTAGTTAATAAATTATATACGAATAAAACTTCATTAAATTTATAAAATACTTCATTAAATTGTTTTCATTGAAATAATTTATAATAAAAGGAAGGCTATAATAGCTTAGATATTTTGATTAATCAATAGGAATTTGACAAGAGTTTATAAGTTGATAGTATCAACACTATTATATTTTGAAAAGTTATTTAATGTTTTTTAATTTATTTCTCAATTAATTAAAACTAAATTTGATTATTGAGATCACAAAAGATGTTTAACAATGAAATTATTGATAACTTATGCTATGAATTGTTTAAAATGCTATCACTTAATAAAACGGTAATAAATCCAGACTTTATTCAGTGATTATTTTGTGGTCTTTCGGGAGATTTGATTTTGAATTTGAAATACTTGAAAGTCTTTTATAGTACTCGACGACAATCACTGATAGAAGAAAGTATTTACAAAGAAGTGATCAGTCATTCATTGAATCATTAAAAATGACAGAAAATGAAAGGAAAGAAGAGAAACAACAGAATCGAAACCCAATCCAAAGTATTGTCGCTTCAGTCAGAGAGGGAGGCATTTGTCCAATTTGTTTGACCACAGTTAGCAATCGGGCGCTGACTGACACCTGTTCTCATGAGTTTTGTTTTGATTGCATCAAAGAATGGTCTCAGAGCCACAATCGGTGTCCAATTTGTCGTCAAATTTATTCAAACATCAAATACAATGTTATCTCCAATGAGAGCTTCGAACTGTTGGCCGTCGAAGAACAGCCAGAAGTAGAAGAGGAGGAAATCGAAGCAATTCTTAATCGAATGCTTTTATATCTTCGTCTGATTGGTCTTCGAAATCGATCTCAGCGTCAAAGAGATCAGTTGCTGCTGGACATGAATTACAGTGAAGAACGAGTCAAAGAATTAAAGGGAAGACACAAAGAAGTGAAGGAAATCAAAGCGAAAATGGAAGAAACGAGAGCTCAGATCAGACAATTGGATGAAGAAATCAATCGATTCAATCAAACTTTGAGCGCTGAAAGCCCTACAATAGAGTCGCTGAGGGAAGCACTCGATGGCAGAGAAGAGGAGATCCAAGACATCGAAGTGATTGATATTATTTTCGACCCTGATCAACTTCAAATTGATGAGCTCGAGCTCCCCGACCAAGACTACGATTCTTTTGAATCGTTACCTGATTTGATATCTGATGACTCCGGCAATGAATCAGATGACGAACAATCTGAAGAAGAACAGAACAATACCAGAAAGAGAAAGCCTTCCTCACCCGATAGGAATTCAGATTCTAATGGCTCTGGACAGTCATCTCCCAAAAGGAAAAGAAATAGAAGACATTAAAAGACTATAAAAGAGTTCAAACACAAAGAAAATTCAAATAAATATCGATTAATAAAAATATTAGAAATTCCTTTGAAATGACTTTAAATGACTTAAACTTTAACTAAAGATCAGAAAAAAGTAATTATAAAAATCAGATCCCATTTAACTAAATATCAAATTACGAAACATTAATAACAAGAAAACAACTCATTTGAAAAAACATTAGATCTTATGGTTTGTGACTAAACACTGATTAGTTAATCGATATTTTGTACTAATTTATAATGTATTCAAAATTATTGACGTCTTTTTGTAAGAATCATTGAATTGAATATTAATTTAATGATTTCAAACATTAATTTCTTAATCGATAATAGGTTTTATCTCTTCGTTTGCATACCTCAGCTGTAAGTTTGAGGCACAGAAAGATATATTCGAGGCGTTGGCCGCAAATAATGGTATTTTCGACTTCGGCTTCACCTTCACATACGTAGGAGAAGTTCCCTATGAATTCGAGTACTATCTCTTCATTGGACAACATTTTTGGCGAATTCACAAAAGTAAAGACAATGAAAGAGAGGTTTGCATCGATGACCTGCTCAGCGATCAGCACATAGACTTCAAAAGAAAGTATTCGCTGGCATTTAGTTATTTGTCTGACCATATGGTACAACATAGCGACGAATTGAATTTAACGAATCATCTTTTACTTCGTAAATATACTTCGAAAAGTCGTTTAATCAATTTAATTGATTGTATGTTCAACTCAGAGCACCACGAAAAGGGTTATTTGCATGAATACGACGAAACCAATGAAGTAAATGAGTGGATATTTGACGCAAATCACGACAATTTAGACTATTTAATAGGCGCTAACTTTTATATATTCTCTGTTCCGGGCTTTTATCCGTCGGTGGCCTTTCAGCCCCAGTCCTTCATAGAAAATGAGGAAACAGATGGACCTAACTTTGTATTCATCGAACAGAATATCACTGATTCTGGTTATGAGCGCAGAGTTGAAGTCCATTCAATAATTGATGAAACACTCATTAGGAACAGAACCGAAGAGTACGGAAAATATATTCCGAAATTCATTAAACAACTCGATAACAGTTTTTACATTAATGCTATTCTTCACTCCCGTTTGGGTCCGGGAGGCGTAGATGAGGGCACTCCAGCTGTAATTTTGATTATACGTCACGAAGGAGTCATTAAATATTGTGTGACAGAAGAAGAATCAGTAGATGAAAGTGTGAGTAAATCATATTTAATCATCAAATGAATAAAATCTAAGAATAAATAACTAAAACTTTATTTCAGTGCAAACAAACTAATCTGAAACAAATGTCTAAATGTCATATTGAAAGGGATGAGGTATTAATTCAAATATTTTTATACATTTTTCAATGAATTTATAAAATTTTGTTTTTTATAGTTATAAATAAGGAATAAATGATTTGATCGAAATTATCAGAGGATTCATAATTAAAGAACTAAATAAATGTATTGATTTAGAAATAGTTATATTTTGTTGTTATATATTTCATGACAATTAGCGGTAAAGACATTGATTTGCGGTAAAATATATCTTTTATTAGAGACTTCATCGATGAAGTCGTCGTCGCCCTTCCTCTCGAAGAGTAGAGTAAATAAATTATTGAACGGCCTTTCGATCAAAATATAAAACAGAAATGCAATAAACGCTGAAATTATGAAATCAATTGTAATGTATTCGATCTGTAAATCAATTTTTAAAAATTTACTTTTCTTTGAATCAAATCAAACAAAATTGTTATGACTTACCAGAAGTTTATCAGTCATTACGTATGTGTCCCTCACAGAGAAGAGTCGGTACGAAAGGGGAAGGAAATGGAGAATATAAATACCAAACGATAGTCGAGACACGACTTGAAATCCATACCACGAAAATATTTTCTCAAGAAATGCTGAAATGTATGATAAACTCAAATAAGTTTAATGTTTTATCTTTATAAAAGCCGTTATAATATTCTGGGTTATAAGCACTTATTAAATGAGATTAGGTGAGCATTTCTCAGTTCATTTCTCTGATCATTTCTATAATTACCGGCTCTTCCGATGCAAAGCGAGAAAAGAATCCATGAAATAGCAGAACATGCCATCAGTTTTCCCACTGAGAACCACAATAAGACACTGAATTTAGAGGGAGATCTGTTTATCGTGTGTAAAGTCATATACCAATACATGACTAATATTATTGTCGAAAATGAAAGGATCCAAAGAAATGATTCCATTTTTTGGGATAAATTCTTGTAATTAATGTTTTCTCTGACAAAATATCCGATAAGTATTCCAATGAAAAACGAGATAATGTACTGATTTATTCCCATATGAAAGGCAACGAACGCTTTTGTCATCTCTTCTAATGAACTGATTCCTAAAGGATCCAAATAAGTCTTTTGGCCGAATAATAGTCGGGGAGAAATACTGGCGTAACAGCCAAACAGAACTATTGTCACCGTAAGAGTAATACCACACTTTGGATATTTGTATAACACCAGGACTACGAGGGGTGCAATCGATTGCAATTGAAACAGTGCTGAGAGAAACCAAGTGGGAGGGTTGCACTGTAAAAAACATACAAAACACACCATGCTTATTTTTGTAATTCAATTTTATAGTCATTACAATTGCAAAACCTGGTCCGAAGTCAAAGATATTATTAGTGTCTTGAATGCGATAATTACTGAAGAAGAAGAAGCTTGAAAATAGACTGTAATTGTCTTTACAGGAGGGCATTATCAGGTTAATCCCATAGTTCCAAATTGGACCGTCACCTATGAGAGGAAGTAGCCAGAATAATAGGAGCACAATAAACATGGGAACCGCATATTTGAGCCAAAGTCTCATCAAATAAGTAAAATAATTGAATTTTCCTTTTGTTTTGTGAAGTTTTCCGTACAATCCATAGGAGACAAGAAGTCCACTGAAATGAGTGAATCAGTTATCAATTAATTGAAGTGTTGAGTGAAATGCAATCAAAATATGTTCACCTGATTATAAACATGGTATCGATAATCAAGATATTTCGAGCGAAAAAGTATTTGTTATAATAATAGACTTTAGTTATCACTGAATTCAGAATACGTCTGAAGGCTATTGTGCTGAGGAATGGGGTAAACAAATACATGTGATCCACACATACATTGATGATCAACAGGAATCTGATGGCATCGATACAGACAAACCTTTTCGGACCCGTTTTGTCGAACAAAAGTTTGATATTAGAGCTCAAAGAGAAACACATCACAAGTTTCTCAAACTTTGAACACTCCATCATATTATCCCTATTACTGTCCTTATTTGATGTCTTGCTTTTACCGAACATTTTATAGAGTTTACACATTATTTCAATTATATTACAAGTGATTGAAACACCGATTATTATCAATAGAATCGCTCTAAAGTCAAAGGGAAGATAATAACAGTTTAATCTATCAAAACTAATGAAATTATTTTTACAATGAGAACAATTGGAAGTAATCGAAGTGAACTGTCTCATTTTTGACATAGCAGTCGGGCAACAGTTCAATAGGAAGGTGTGTTATCGGATAAACGACTGAAATAAATGAAAATAATTGACTCAAATCAATGAAATAAATGTGTGATTTAAGTCTTATACTTTGATTGATGAGTGTTTCCATGTCTTGTGGCCGACAAGTGGTTGGAAAACATGTTCCGAACCTAAATGTAGCCCCTCTTTGATTGTTTAGTATTTCGATGAGTTTGAAAACAGTTAAATACTTATCCATATTGTAATTTCTGAGGAACTCTACTATTTTGTGGTAATACTGTTTGTGTGCCAATTGTTTTGTCGGTGTTTTTAAATATCTGCTGTTATCTGAAGAGTTTAAGATTGGATATGGAAGAATCACTTTAGCCAAACAGTATTGGCCTCTAATTGTCTCTCCATTATCTTTAACCGGACCTTCAATTCCAAGACATTCATCAAATTCGCCAAAATGTGATACCGTTCCCTCAGCTATTCCGGTTGGTATCCGACCCATTGAGTCAAGAACTTCAGTAATCACATGAGTTTAATGAGTATTAAATATTTCTTTAATTATTATACAATCGATTAAAGTTTGAAATTAGTGTCAATTCAACCACAAATGATTCCACAATAGTTTTGAGCAAATTGTTTAACTATTAATTAATTTAACTAAACTCAACGACTGGATAAACAATCAGTAATCAAAAGTTACTCTTGTAATTGACCTTGGTAACCAAGGCGTTTCTAATTCAATTAATATTATATTAGAATTTATGCTAAATAAGAATAAAATTGTCTCTCTTTCTCCCTTTCTCTTAGAATAAAATAAATAAAAGAATCATAGATTTATACATAGATTGATAGCTTACATTTGATAGCCCATAGTTCTTCCTTTCTGACAGCAGTGACCACTTGAACGAGTGATAGCAAGCAATCCATAGGAACGTCAAAATTGAAAAACATTTCGACTAATTTAGACATTTCACTCTTGGATACGATGTCTTTGGTTAAGTTGAAAGTAATTGAAGACAATCTGTCGATAATTTCAAGAGTTTTGTTTATGTTGTTTACATTCTTGACAATTGGTATATCACTGTTCTTGTTGTGGATATCAAGTAATTTGCTTAACAGCGAATTGCCTTTAGACTCGTCCACAGTATTGTAGACATTATCTGTTGGTTCGTAGTCATCATAATAGTCATCACCACTACTATTGTTGTCGTTTTCGGTGACACTCAGTTCCGATTGAATTATTTTCTCGAAATCTGAGGTCAGATTAGTTTTTATACTTTTCACTCGACAGACATTTAAAGCAATAAAACAGAATAAAATGATTTGAAAAATAGACTTCACTTTTATTGTGGACATTATTACTCGAAAAGTAATTCAAATTAACAATCATTTATAGAATTAATTGAACAAGATTAGGTTAGGTTAGGTTAGTTTAGGCTGAAGGCTAATTCATAAGCTCTCTCGTCAGTCAAATTTGAATCATTCAGTGTTTGATAGGAATAATTGTTTTGTACATTAGTTTCAAACTTTTAATTCATTTTTAGAGAAAACTTATCTATAGATAACTTCAGATTCGATAACTTCGTGGTTGAGATTTGACACAAATTTAGCCAATAATTAGTACTTTTGAGGAAATATTTAAAAATGTGATTAAATGTATTTCAAATATATTTTTCAATTAAATCATTTGAAATATTTTTGTCTATTATTTTGATAAAAATATAATTAAATAATTTATTGATCGCAAAGAATTTCGCCATAATTTGATTAATCAGGTTGTT
The DNA here is from genome assembly GCA_034699985.1 of Minunthozetes semirufus. Classification (NCBI taxonomy): domain Eukaryota; kingdom Metazoa; phylum Arthropoda; class Arachnida; order Sarcoptiformes; family Punctoribatidae; genus Minunthozetes; species Minunthozetes semirufus. The sequence goes on along the minus strand of JAQIXD010000827.1, from coordinate 8,599 downwards.
TTTGGGGCATTTTTGATAATTAAGCGCCACCAGATGCAGCCTTTTTCATGCAGGTCTGTTAAGTCATTTTAAGTGATGTTATGTTTAATTTTATTAATTATTAATTAATAATTACCTTAAGCTGTTCCTTCTCTTCATCGGTCAGTTTTGGTTTTTCAGACTCTTCTGGTTTCTTGAATTGTCCGCTCTCTTTCATTTCTTTGATTTGTTGATAAATACAAGTCTTCATATTATCGCTGCAATAATTCATCAGAAGTTTTTTATGCTCGACATTAGTCAAATCACATTTAGAATAAGCTGAGACATCTGCCTCATTAGGAGTTCCACATTTTTCGTATAATTTTTCGCCCTTTCATTGATAGCAAATATTTTCATATGAATTATATAATTATATTTACTTGTTATTCATTTTTTACCATTTCCTTGAACTTTTCAAACTTCTCCATATGTGAGCCCAACACAGACTTGCACTCAATGAGTGCGGAAAGTGCTTTGTCTTCAGTAGTATCGGGTTTACACAGATCTCCTTTGATCTCTTCATTGAATTGCATCCACTCTTTCATACGACAGGACTGTTCCGCTGATTCCTCTTCGGCTGAACAGAACATACCTAAAGCCAGAACTACGCTACAGATTACGATAGATTTCATTTTCACGATTCAATTAATATGAAATGCAATTAAATCAAGAGATAATCGATAAATGTTTTGTCGACTCTTTTTATACAATAATTGAAAACTACTGACAAAACAAATCATTTCATTCAAAAATCTCTTCCAAAAAAAAGTTTGAATATCTGTTTAAACATTTCCTCATTTTTGTCTATTATTACAAAGACTAACAAATATTTAAAAATCGAAATACAATTAATTCTTATTTAAGCTATAAATCGATGTAAATCTTCAATAATTGTGAAACTCTATGAATTCAGTATTCAGTGCTATTCAGTGCCAACATTTGATAGACTTATTTGATCAGTGATTTTGAATTATAAAACAATTAAAACTTAATTTAAATTCTTTTCAATTTTATTGATTAAGTTTTTTTCAGTCAAAATTACAAAATTAAGTGAAATTAAGCAATAATCCATCACAATTATTCATAGATCCTGATTAATTGAGTCTCTATTTTAGTCATATCCAAAGAAATTTAATTAAAAGCGAATGCAATTCAAATCAAATTAAATATATTTCTCTGAAATAATTGGGTTTTCAATCAAATATAAGAATTGAATGTCATTTTGCGAGAAAATTCTTTACGAAAACAATCAATAATTGACTAAACATTGAAAATATATTCTCTGTTTTTAACAAACAATATTAGAAGTTCTCATAACTTAAGACAAATTGGATGAGTTAGCTATGGGTTGGAAAACAGTACAAAAGTTTGTTGAAAGCAAGTCTTCAATGCTTTGGAGGATAAGAATATTCTTATGGTATTATCGTATTCTTCACACAACTTTTGGCGGAGTGTCCCTCGACTCTAATAGTCAGCTGACAGTCAATAAATTTTGGAAAGTCTATGGAATTATATTTGGAATCGGAAGCGCAATCTGGAACTGTTCCACAATTTATTTGTTCCAATGGTCACCAATAATGATAGCTCTGTATAACTCTGGTTTTGTCACAAATTACTACTTATGTCTGATTCTTAAGGGAGTCGTCGATATCAGATGTGTTTTCCTCTTTTGGTTCCTTCAGTTTCGAGGAATTGAATTCTTTCGCACTTTCTTTGTCTACAGAATAGATAAGAGTAAAACTCTAATCAATCTCTTCTTCGTTTGGATTCTCCATATTATTGTTCCGATTGTGATCGGAATCATTCAATTATATCACCTGAAAAAGCAATCTTCAGGGAATCAACAGTCAAACAGTTTGTACAGAGTCTTCTTTATATTGCTTCAGAATTTCCTCAATTTTTCGGTTTCGTGGTCACTCTCTTTTCTTATGTGGAATATATCTATTTGTGGATTCGAGAATCTTAAGAAGATTGAGACCAATTTGAAGAAATTAATTCGACACAAAACAGGTAAATAAATTTCATCATTTCATTCAACATAATTAAAATTACGATAATTTCTAATTAACAGATAAAGTTCACCCTCTCATGCATTTGCAAAAATTCAATCATATGATGAATCAAAGGGATATTCTGAGTAAAAGTAAGATAATGTTCTTCGACATTAAGAGACAAATACAAGGACTGGACAGAGCAATATCGTGGGCAACAGTTGTGGACACTTCTGTGACAATACTCGTAATAATGATACAAATCTATGCTTTGGCACAAAACAGTCCAATACTGGGACAGTACTCTACACTCATTGGCTTTACTTTTAGTTATGAGATAATCAAACTTATAATTAACTGTTGGGTCAATGGCTTAATATATGAACAAACGGACAGAATTATGGCACTTTTGGATGACATCGATCCGAATGATTTGGACAAATACACGTACCGCGAATGGATGGCATTCAGGACAATGTCCAGAGATATCAGATTTGGTTTTACTGTCGGAGGATTAGCGCCGTTCAGGAAATCGACACTATTAGCGGTTAGCAGTAGTTCTATAAAAATAATTAATTATTTAATTGAATTTATTTAAATAGATATTCAGTTTTATGATGAACTACACCGTCATTCTCATACAAACCGCTAAATATATGTGAATCGGATTTGTTGAAGCAATTTAACCCCAAAGCAGTCAAATAATGCACTAATTTATCTTAAGATTAAAAATATAAGGAATGTTTCGCAAAACTATTTTTGAAACTAATGATTGTTAAAAACAATTGAATTATTATTAGAAATACTTTTTAATCAAAAAAATATTTAAAAATAAATAGATTTTAATGAAATAAATAGTTTAAATGAAGGCAAAAATGTTCCGACACCGGGAATCGAACCCGGGCCTGCTGGGTGAGAGCCAGCTATCCTAACCACTAGACCATGCCGGATACTTGTTATTGTACGCTCTGAGAGCAGTTTTGCAATCTATAGCGAAGTTAGTATTTCTAAAAATAATTAAAACTCTGTCTTATTATTAATATAATGTTTTGCTTAACTAAGAAAGAAATTGAAAAAGCGTTGGAAAGTATTTCGATTAGATATTAGTGCAAACATTCAAACAATATTAACAATAATCAGTAAAACTAAACTCTAAGTAATCGCAAGACTTATGAGAATTTGTGTTTTGGTTATTCCGATAACAATTTGTTTGATTAATGATTAATCGATATTCACTTATATTGAATAATGAAATAGTCAGTCGACTAGACTTCGACATAACTTTAATTTTGATAAATTGCATGATATTATTGATAACAGGTTCGCAGGAAATCAACAAATATTAAGACAATTGAACGAACAATCAATCAAATGATAGTTTCTATCAAATTGTTTCATCAATTAGTCTATAAGTAAGCAAAAGGATTAACACAACTATTAAAGTATTAGTCGGACAACAAATCACTGTCTCCTCTCTCTTGAGTTATCAGAGGAAACTCGTAACAAATTTAGGAATTTGCAATTGATAATTGATAATTAGGATCTGGAATAAGTATTAGTGAAGTTTCGTGTAGTAAAACATAAAATATCGATTCAATACTCAATTTAAGTCAAATTATAGAATCAAATTCAGTGAAATTCACTGCAAAATGAGTTCAAATTTAAATAGATTTTGTGCTTTGTTTTTGGTTTTCATATACTTATCAAACGGTAATAAAACTTATCTTTTACTCAAAACACATTAATTTTATAGAATTTCTCCAAAAATAATAATTAAATTAAAATTCTTTGGTTTGAAGTCTTCACTAATTTTTGTATTCAACAGTTGAGTTAAAGACTATAAAAAAGCGGGGAGTGGTAGGAGTGGTCAACTCTAACATTAGCCATGTTGTTAATCCACGCTTTCAAAGATCGGGTCCTATTTTACATCCACAGGAAGGGGCGATAAACCCGATTATAAATACACAGAATGTGGACCAATCGTCAAAACTTATGTATCCCTTCGATGAAAATGATTACTTGAAGACAATAAATTCAATGAAGCAGATGCACGACCAGCCGCTGCCATTCAGGCTCCCCTTCTCTGGATTCGCCTTCAATTATATTTGGGTAATATATTTTCTCCTATAAATTAATACCACATTAATGATACAATAATCACTTTATTTGATCCAATTCTGTCCGATTGTATTAAAGATCCATAAGGATGGTTACGCCACTTTCAATAAAGGGCTTAAAAGCTATGCATTTCCACTAGAATTTCCAATGGTTCCGGACGATCCTAATGTAGAAGAGGATCCCTCATTGATTGCTATATTCTTCGCCCATCAGGATATCCCATCCGAAGTTGATGGGTCGGGCGTTTACTTTAGAATTGTTGAGGTAGAAAAAGAAGATGACCAAGAGCTCAAGGATAGGATTCTATCAGACTTTGGTTCAGCAATGGCTGCTTCAATAGGTTGGGAACCAAAATATGCCATGGTCATCACTTGGAAAAATATGACATTTGCCAATAGGAGGCGGGAGAGAGACCTCAAAGTAATATTTTGTCGACTTTTTCACGAAAATAGTTATAATTTTGCTTAAATTTGAAGACAAATACGTATCAAATGGTTTTAGCGACCGATGAAATGATGACTTTTGTTATGTTTAATTACGAATACATTTCATGGATAACACATTTGGATAATTACGCCGGACTTAATGGACCGCCAGCTTTCGTAAGCCTCACAAATAACTCTTTAATTAATTATCGCCGAAAATATACCACAATATTATAGATTGGTTTCAATGGGGGTAACTCTACCCAAGCCTACGAATACGTTCCCTTTTCACAGAATCCTCGCATTTCATTACTGCCGACAATGGGTTGGGGTAATGGTATTGTGGGCCGATTCTACTTCACAATTGACGAAGAGTTAGAGCCGGGTGCTTGTGTTGACAAAACACTTGACCCCAATTTACCGGACAGAATGGTAGACAATTCATACAAAAATTTGTTCATAAATAGGTTTTAATGGAATTGTCTGTGCGTTAGGCTCTCCACACATCTACTGATTACATACTTATGTTGGGCGGAGAGGAACTGAACTTCACCGGTCCCTGTCTGACCCCTGACTCTAATATTATCTGTCGGTTCGATGTACTCAAAGTTAAGGGAAAAATGATGACCCCTAACATTGGAGCCTGTATTACACCCGCCGTCATGTATGAGGGTTTGTATAATATACTCAATTCATTGGAATAAATGATTTTCTAATAATTTATAACTATTTTTCTGAAGGTTATGTTGACTTCACAGTCACTGTCGATGACAATACCTTCTGGTACTCTCGAATGTATGTCCGTATGTATTGATATCAAACATAAGTCAGGATTCAAATAATTTCTATGAAAACACCTCTTCTCAGAGTCACCCGAAAGTCGCAAAGAGTTTGCCGTAAGAGTCAAACAATTAGAGATAATTGAAAAGTTGCCGATCGATAGAAAACAAGAAGAGCCTCATATGCTGACCATAGAGTGGAGTCACGACGACCTAACCTGGGATACTAATGCCAAGGCCTCCATTTCTATTTGGGGTTACAGAGAAAAGCTTGACGTCTATCCCAGTCTTACTTTTATTGTAGAACTGACACAAAATATCCCAAATAACGGAGCATTTGAATTAGATTTACATAATTTACCACAACTGCCCCCTCTCGACAACTATGAGTTCACATTTGGGTTTATTGGAATCAATATAACCGGCAGTCAGTGGTCACAGACATTATGGTCGCGACCAATTCCTTTAGGTTTGAATATAAAGTAATTTATTTCACAAAATAATTGATTAAACTATAAAAAGGTTGGTTTATGAGACCCTATTGGGTCAGAGAATACGGACAGAATTGGAATCAAAGATTTTGCAACAATTGGTTCGACAGAGAGTCAGAATTAGACCGCTTCGCCACAACTGTATTTCGGTGTCCCTGTACTATAACACAGTCCGAGAGGGATAGGGGTAGGTTTGCGCCAGACTTACAGTGCAATGTTATCGACAAAAAGTGCGATACTCTCCATCACGGGTCACAGCATTGCGTGAGAACTGCCAGACCCTCGTAAGTCAAGACACAAATGAATGGAAAAATAAATTGATTTTATCTTAAATTAAAAAAGTATTGGAGGTTCCGGACAGACCTGTTGTTACGATGATTACGGAGAATTGGTGCAGACGGCCGATACCATGTATGGGGGACGACCCTCTCGTGCGTTTGTATACGGCAAACATCCCTTCAAAATGCGAGTTATGGTAAACAAAATAAACTGAATATTAAAACAAAAATAATATCAAAATCTATATTAAGGTTCCGACCCTTTCCTACTGGTTGTACGATATAATGCCCTTCTTTTACTGTTGCAAGTGGTCAGACAAAGAGGACAATAGCGATACCTGTCAGATGTTTAACTATTGGCGAACATCACAAGACTGTTCATCGTATCAAACGCCCGGTGTTTGTATGTGTTGTCAGTGTTTGCCCTAAATATTGATTAATCTGTGTTTTGAACGATAGCTTCAGTATATGGTGATCCACATGTCATAACATTTGATCGGTTTAACTATACATTCAATGGAAAGGGGGAATTCGTTTTGGTCCACACCGACAATCCTGTCCACAAACTTGACATTCACGGCCGCTTCGAACAGATACCAAACCTGGAGGGCACACACCTGACAGCAGTTGCCATTAGAGACAATATTTCTTCTATAGTAGAGTTCCGACTGCGACCAGTGGCCGCCCGCTGGCAGTTCCAGCTCTACCTCTTTGGTGACAAAGAGATGTATTACTTCTGGCAGCCGGATATGCGATCCATTCAAATGAGAGGTGTTATGCTATACCAACCGGCGGGCATCAGAAATATGTCGCACATCATAGCTATGTTTGATTCTGGTGCCGGCGTAGAGATAATGGTCAGTCCCGTGGGTTCTCTGATGCTAAACGTTTATCTGCCGAACACTTTCATCAATATTACGAATGGATTATTAGGTCTCAACTTATTATCAATTATTCTGAGTTATCAACAAAAATAGGAATTCCTATCACTTGTTTTCCATTATATTCTATGAGTAATTCAATTAGATGTTGTGCCCACTAATAGCTCCCACCCTTTCACTCGAAGAATGTCTTAGAATTGAGTAATCAATGGATTTGTTTGAGTAAACATTGTTTTGAGGCTTAAAATATAATCCGCATTAAAATGATTGATAGTATTCTTAGTTATACTGGAATTGATAGGAAGTGCTGAACACTCAGTGCTCACAATATAATGTTTTACGCAATTGTATTGATTTATGTTTGAATTACAGGAAAATATTCACGTGATATGAGCGACGACTTAGAACTGCCCGATGGTAGGGGTGGTCCCCGTGCGGGTCAGTCACTGTCGACTCGTGATCTGCACGAAAACTTTGCTCAACACTATAGGCTGAAAGAGAGTCGAACTCCTGGGTTGGGTCAGTCCCTGTTCTGGCACGACCCCGTCGACCACTCAACCTATGACGACATCAAATTCGAGCCTAAATTCGATATAACGAGCGCTGATCTCGAAGAATATCCTGATGTCGACCGTATTTGTAGCGATAGTCGGGTATATATATCACTCATATATGAGACAAATATTAGGAAATTATTAAACAATTTAATCGATTTTTGACTTTTAAGGCCTGTATTTATGATCTGATCGTAACTCAAGACAGTGATTATGCGGCGCAGACTAAGAAAGATGAGGCGGCCGTCGAACTCATACACAGAGAGCTCAGTGAAACAGTAATCCGTTGTCCAGCGCTTCCCAAACCGAAGAATGGACGCAAATCAGAGAATAGGTATTGGCCAGGTACTATTGTCAGGTTCTCCTGCGACGAGGGATACAGACTCGTTGGTTATGAGGTGAGGCGCTGTCGTGAGGACGGCCTCTGGTCGTGGGGCGTCGACCCCGAGTGTATCAAAGATGTCAGCTATAAGTTGACAATTGGAGGCATTTTTATTGGCGTTATTTTACCGGTTCTTCTCGTTATTGTCTTATTCTTGATCTGTTGGATAAGAGAAAGAAAAACACATTATATTCAACAAAAAGATTATATAAGAACTGAAGACAAAACTGATGGTCAGTCCAATAACCAAAAGAGTAGTTTCATTGATAGTTACGTCGAATCTCATCGAAAGGACAGTAATAATGAGTTAAACGACAAAACAACTGCTAAATCAGCCATCGTTTGAGACAATGTCAGTGATATATCCAGTGATATAAGGGATGAGTGAAATATTTAATTGCATTTTATTATCATTAAAAATATCATTAATTACTGTAATCGATGTCATCTTAACTATAAATAAATATTTGCGCGAATATTAACACTATTTTTAATCATTATTTGAATTGAATTTTGATTTCAAACAAAAATTTCGGTAAAATTTGATCCAAAAATGGGAAATAAAGAGACAAAAGTGATTGAAATCAAAACAAAGAGTTCGCAAAAGAAAAGTATTTTCGGAACAATTCCTGAACAACACTTGGATTCACTCAAAACTATTGGATTTAATGTCAAACAATTG
>JAQIXD010000826.1:0-20367 GCA_034699985.1 Minunthozetes semirufus | reverse complement strand
TTCCGCACATATTCACCAAACGGGGAATTTTGTCCACAATTTTATTGTTGTTTTCTTTGGCTCTAATTTTTGGTGACCTAACGATGACGTGAATATTAGATCCGCCGAAACCAAAGTTGTTTAGTCCCACCAAATCACCGGTAAAGGGAGTGTTCTCACAGATTGGCTTCAAAAGACCCGCTTTAATGCCCTCTATTTTAGGGTTTGCATTCTTGAAGTGAATGTTTGATGGAATCAATTCGTTCTCGAAAGACATTATCACTTTACTCATTGCGCACAAACCAGAAGAAGCTTCTGTATGACCAATGTTTGACTTATGAGCGCCAACAAGTATTGGAGTTTTTCTTCCACCTTGGTTATATAATTAAATAATAAGATAATTTAAACCTATTAAGTGTTTGCATACCAGAACACATGGATTCACAGATAGCCTTCATTTCTTCGGGATCTCCGGCTTGAGTTCCAGTACAATGGGCTTCAATATAATGGACATCATGAGGGTTAACACCTGCCTCAGCATAAGTGGCTGCCATCAGATCTCTTTGTGATTCCCACGTCGGGAAAGTGATACCCATTGGCTCATATCCATCGTTATTAGTCTTCGAGTGAATAATTGTCGCATAAATACGTTTAGCAGAACCTCTTCTCTGAAGAAGTATCGCAACGACTGCCTCTCCCTTTGCATAACCATTTGCTGACTCATCCAAACACTTGCACTTCCCATCGGGTGATAACATGTTAAGTTTGAAGAACTGGTACTGCATCATAGGATTGAGACCCAGGTTAATACCGGCCACAATTGCATTGTCTATCCAGTTGTGGCGCATATATGTCATCGCTTCGTTAAGAGCAGTAAAACTTGAAGCACAGGCTGTGTCCACAGCCATAGCCGGTCCTCTAAAATTGAATCGATGGGACACCTGTGCCGACAGGTATTGCTTATACAGAGGTATTGTGCCAATAGTCGAGTGGGCGTTCAGGATCTCATCGAAACAGTTACCTATGAATACCCCGGTGTTTGTGCCGCTCAATTGGGCCGGATTTAGGCCGGCGTCCCATATGGCCTCATATGTGGTCTCCAATAATATCCTGATCTGTGCGTCCATATAATCCGGTTGAATGTGATCGCAGCCGAAGAACTTTGCGTCAAACTTTTCCAGGTCATTAAGTTTGCCCATTCCCAATGGCGAATTGAACAAATCTGTGCAAGATTATTTCAATTTTAATAGCAAGTCTAGTATTTGAATTTATGAGCACAGAATAAAATAGTAGTATACCTCTTCTCCATCGAGATTCGTCTTCTGTGACCAAATCCTCATTATTATAGAGCCTTCGGGCGAACTCCTCAATGGAACCGCTCTCTGAACAATAGAAGAATTATCAAAATAAGGTTTTCAACTAACTTTTACTTGTTACCTGGGTACTTCCCAGAAATGCCTGAGACTACCACTTCATCATTAGTTTGTATGTCTTTCAATTTGGTGGTGAAGTGTTTGTTATCTGAACTCATATTTAATAAAACAATAGATCTGTAAATGTATTTAAATATTGCATAAAATAGCCTCAAATCTGAGGGAATGATATAACATTTGCCACTACATTGGTTTAAATACCATCACTATGCAGACAAAATTCCTTATTGGTGGGAATTTTGCCCATGGTTGCCTTTTTTTAAAACAAAATTGTAGGCAATTTGTTGAGCAATTCTCTTTTTTGCCAGAAATTAATTTTTGTCTCATTCTTATTATTAATAATTATATAAACAGGTATATTTCTATCTTATTCTAAATATAATCTTATACATGTATTGTCACGATTTTTAAGCATGCCAATTTTTATTTTATGGTCATTTATTGGGGACTTTATGGGACCCTATTTTTCTCCCATGGAGTGGACTCCAATATTAATTTATTTCGTTTTGAGGGGGTTTACCTAAAATCCAGACTTAATGGGAAAGCGGATTATCCCAGTCCCATTATGAAATATGATTTAGACCAGACGTACACACTAATTAAGAGGGCATATGATACAATCTTGCATATCTCAGATTTCAAAACTTGTTAACTCATCTGTGTTATTCCCATGAAGTTATTAAAGGGGAAAAAAGTGAAATTCAATTACAGAAACAAAACTATTTGACAACAAATTTTGCAATTATTGTTTCTATTTCATAAATAGCTTGATAGATTAATTCAGTTAATCATTAACCACTTATTCAAACACAAATTGTATTAAGTAACCACTTTTATCAGCAATTTTTTTCCCCACATATCAGTTGATAAAATCGTTAATTACTGTATTGATTAAAAAGATAGTTTTGCTTGATTAAAAGCTTCCCTTACAAAACTATTAAGCCAGAAAAATTGCAAAAAAAAAAGAAGTGTCCAAGTTACTTTTACTATTAAAAACAATAGTTTATTTCAAAATGAAGTCCAAAAAATTGATTTAATATTAAATACAAAAATAATTAGAATAAACAACAAAAACATGGATTTATCTAATCGTTGAGAATGTGTTTATTGGCTTTTCTTGATCTCTCCGTTTGTGTATCCATTGGTGTGACTGTTGTTGAGGTTCTTATGGGTTGTGTTCTGATTGACGTCAGTCTTGGAACAGATCACTGGCTTTCTGTCAAACATGTTGTGCTTCGCTTTCAAGACATACGTTTTGATGAAGAAATTCATAAATAATAAGAAGAACAGGAAATAGAGGGAAAACCCAAAGATGGCTACTTTGGGGGAGAGGTCGCACGGAGTGCCCGACAGCTTGTAATGGAGGGCCAAGTAGTTGATGAACAGTCCGGCGAACATCTGTGCGATTTGTAGCGAAGTTATGGTTATGTTTACAACTCTGGGAATCGCGAATCGGACCGACTTGAGGGCGAAATAGGTGTACATCATTGAGTGGATGAGAAAGTTCATGTTCACCATCCATCGGGCAGTGGCCGGCACATCACCAAAAACATACCACGAGTATGTCAATGTGAGCACGTGGTGCACCCAATGCAAGGTTATTAGCTTCTGCTTTCTTAAGACAATGAAAAAAGTGTCCAACAGTTCCAACGCCTTCGAGAGCGTGAAATACAAGTACCAGATGTTTAGCCGTACGTCCTGTCAATCAAGATGTGATAGATAACATTAAATTTCATCATTTTTATCTTGAAATTAGGCAACTTTTATCACTACAATTTAGCCTTAACACTTTTAAAATTACTTCATTAGTTTTGCTTTATCAGTGACTTAATCACAAATACCGTATTACCAGGTATTGCCAGGCATTGTTGTGTAATCAAGTAATCAAGAGTAATCATTTCCAAATAAAGACCCAGTTTTTTCTGACTTTAATCAAGCTAATTTATAGAAGTTTCAAAAAAATTTGTTTACTTATTTTTCACTGATAACTTTTTTTAGCCCAGGGGGAACACCTCATTTGATGAGAGTCATTCTGAGCGAATGTGAACCAAGGACAATTACAAATACCTTATTTATTAGTAATTCAATTATTCAGACAAATAAAGTGCTCGAATCGACTGAAAAAATAAATAATCGATAATTTTGTAATCAATTCTCAAAATTATGGATTTAATTGAGAAAAAATCACATTTTTATTGACTCTATTAAAATTAGTCAGTAATCAGGGCTGTTCAAGTTCTACACGTTTTAAGAGCACCGACAGACTTTGAGAATTTAGTCCTTGATACACCTTGTGCGACAATGTCCTTGTCCATGAATTATAATGTTAAGATTTTCCTAGTTTAAGTAATCTACTAATTTTATTGTATGGAATAACCCTCTTGTTTACCCCCTTTGCTTTCATTCATAGATTTTTGTCAATTTTTATACAAAAATATTGAGGAATAAATTAAATAATTAATATCTTGTTATTTTTGTATCAGAATCATTTTTTTTTTGGTGAAAATTATGGTTCAATTACTTTATTCTTTGTTCATTGAATACTCTGGCAATTTTAACCTGAACCTATGGGGCACAGACACTATACAATTAATTATTATTTGAGGTCAATGTCTAACTATATTTAAACTGGTTTCGTATGAAAGGAAAATCTATTTTCTACATTAATTTCATAAATAATGGGAACCTCTCATTGGGAAGTCATAAACATACAGAAGCTCTCGATAGAAGTCTGCGTCAAATTCCCTAAAATTCCTTCAGATGTTCTTTCATCAAATTGTTCATGAATTGACCATGTCTGTTTTTTAGCATATAATTAATAGCCCATTATATTCAACACTTTGCTCATCAACATCGAGGACACTAATGACAACTAATAGTTAGGTTTTATCCAATGATTGCTCTTGAATTCACACGAATACCATCTTAAGAATCTAATATACCCTAACATATCCCTCCACTAATATCTTGCAAAACTAATACCTGGATATTTAACTGAATTATTTCACTATAAAATTGTTTTACAAGTAATTAGAAAATGCGATAAAAATATGTAATAATTAATAAAACTAATTATGAATTGCATTAAATACTGTACGAAAAGGTCTTACCTCGTAATAGGAGGCGTCACAAAAAGATGCGGTCATTCCCTTCGTTCGTATGATATGAATGAATTCGGGTAAACATCTAATGACTCCGCAAATGGAAAATATGGCCAAAAAGGTGTTCCAAAACATGAGATACCGGCGCAGTTGGAAACCCGTTTCCCGGAAACTCATCAAATATTTGATACCAAATATTACAAAAACATAACCGACGGACAGGTATAAGGAGTAGTGCCAGTAATCGTTGGTCATGTCCTGGATGTCGTCGCCGTAAGGAAACAGAGGACTTTCGACGGGTGTGCAAAACGGCAGACCCGGGTATTTATGCCACTCGTGTCCCCATTTGTTGACATTTTTTCGGTAGTCTTTGTAGTAATTATGAAATCGGATGTCATTTGAGTCCAAATCAATCATTTTTTCGGATGTTTTGAAACAAATATTTTGATTTATTGCTTAAAAATCACTTCAATTCAAGTGAAGAGTTATATGAAGTGCGACTTCAGTACCAAAAAAAAAACAAATCACTCCTGAAATCTGATCGCAAAAGTTGTCTTCAGATGCGTTGAACTTGAATTCTGTCCTCAAAAAAGGCGAGAATAATAACTATCTGTCCTTTTTATTCACTTAACGCCAGTATTCATTGCACTGGAGATCGCGGCGAATACCTGTGCAATCGCTTTTTGAAGGCACAACCAGTCCGGGAGTGAATATAACTTTGAGAAAAAAAGGAAACGAGTTTTTTGAGTAAAAACATTTCAAAGGCTTTTAGATTACTTTCAATTCAAGTGATTACAGAATTTTCAGACTTTTCTTATTAGTTCTCGTTTTTGATGACCTTTTAGATGATAATTATGTAAATTATGTCTTAAATTCGGATCAGTTTAGGCATTCATCGCATCTTTGCGTTCATTTAATTAGATTTCATTGAAAACAAAAAAAACATATGTTTTTTAAGCGAAAAAATTAATTAATTAATTATTTATTGAAAAATAAAATTTTAACCAATTTATGGAATTTTTCAAATTTATTAAACATGTTTAAGCAATTGAATGCCCTTGATACACTAATCAAAATGGGATAGTTTCTTCTAAAGTTTTAGTTAAGCACAGAATATGTATGAATCGCTTCCATCAACTTTTCATTTTACTGATAAACCATTGAAAAAAGTGTTTTAAGAAGTTATTTCAAAAGTTTATTTTTTAATCTAGCTAATTTAAATGTGAATAAATAAACATTCTCACGTGTAAAAAAGATAATAAATTTAACAAAGTTAATTATATTCACACCTAATTCTAAATTAGATTAGAAGTATATTCAGGGACATTCATGATAAAAACTTTTAATAACAAAAATTAGGGTCAATTTTGATTAAACTATTAATCAATATTACATCAAATAGATTGCATACCTGGTATATACGAGATTGTAATATTGCCCCTGGTTGTTGATCTTGCTTATTTTAGTGGTGAATTCAATTGTCACAAACAATTTCGCACAAAAGTTCACTGATTGTGAAAAGTATACACTTTTTGGTAAATCTCTTGTACTCTGAGTTTATTTCTAGGAGTTAGTGATCTTAAGTGAAAGTCTTCCAGAGGTTATCCAAATTATTTATATACCGGACAGGTATTAAAGACACGCCTTCTGTACTCGCATTCCCTTTTACTCCAGAATTGGCTCACTCTCTCTCTCTCCCTCTCCCTCTCTTTCATCATTTGAGTCCATAAGAGAGGGGGAATGGGGGAGAGAAAGGTCAAAGACAACAAGTTTTCAATGCAAGCTTATGGCTCCAGGGCTTTGTCATCTTCTGGAATATTTGATCAGTGATTTCTGGAAATGGCTTTTCTGGTCGGTTCCAGTACCTTTATTTTTGAGATGATTAAAAAAAGGAGGGACTGTTATGTATGGAAAAGGCTGTTATGTATTTACTTATGAAAACCAATCTATAATTTTCGAGTTTTTTGGACTCAAAGCTTAATTGCAATAATCAGACCCCGATTGACGTCAAACACACGAATAAATTGTTTTTTTTGTATCTCGTTTTCACATTAAACAGGAATCCCAGGCCTTTCCAAAGTTATCTCTCCCCTCATCTATTGATGTGCATAATCCTGGCTCTGAGGGGAAGTTGTGGACCAATTTCAAGGCCCTCTCAGAGTATAGACCTGTTATACATTTTTAAGAGTCTTTTCGGAGAAAATTACTTTTTTTCCCCTAATATTCTGTGTTTTGGAAAACGACTTATAAGATAATAATCTTGATAATTTTATTGACGCTCTTGAATATGAGGCTGAATTTTTTATCCCGAGTCATTCTACCCGTTTTAAAAGTCAGGATAAATTTTTTCAATTAAAATATCATCAAAAATTGACGTCAAGAGTAACCAATTATCAAATATTTTTACATTTATTGATAATTATGTGTTTAAATGCAATTATTACCCGTCTTATTGATAAGCAAGCTATTTTTTCTGAGAGATTGTTTACCAAAAGAATTTGTTTCTTTCAAGTATTGTTTGGAATAAATATTTATCTCTTTATTCTTGGGATTATCGGCGATACGCCTGAGTGAAGGCATTTCCCAGTAATTGATCGGAAATTTCTAGACTATAATAGACTTCGCAATAGGATTGACGTCTACTCTATCTTTAGATCGTCTGATGTTCTTAAGATTAATCAATAAGTTGTGCTGAAAGTGTTTTTGCATACCTGTGCAACACCTCAGGCAATGTTTACAGAAAAATGAGTTAATTTTAGAAACTTTTTATTTTGGTTTTGAATTTCTTGTGTTTTTGTGTCAATCATTTGGTTATACCTTTTGATGGCAGAGATTTGTTAAAAAGAGAGATCACTCCTATAGTGACAGTGACGTCGAGGAAGGGTTTTATCTCAATTTTTTTGTCTGACACACCTGTCCCTTTAAACTGGGTAAGTCTTTAACCTTTCTACAAGGAATTTAATATTGAAAAAGCACCCAATATTAAAAAGGTCCCAGATACACAATAACTATAATTAAATCAAGTGCCTGCTCTTGATATAATCCATGTCCATGCTCTTGATAAATCATAATGAATATTCATTTATAATTTATTTGGTTTTTTTGTTTACATTCAGAAAATATTGATTTAATTCACAATTCACTGAAAAAGCATTAAAATTGTGATTAATTTCTTGATTTTTATGTTTTAAGTCTTTTAACTGTTTTTCTGAAAAAGTATTGAATTAAATGTTTTTTCAAATCAAGACTTTTGATGAAAGCGAACACTAATTAAAAATAAAATCATGAATTTTCATGAATTTTTGCTCAAAATCATCAACTTTTTTATTGAATCCACTCAAAATTCAAGGTCATTTTATTTATATACCTGATAAAAAATATTATAGTTCTATCGATGCATTATACAATAATCGTATAAGATATCTTTATCAAATTATGATTGATTTGATCGATTAATATTGAAATTATTTCTTTCATTGAAATTTAAGACAATTTTATAGCAGAAGAACAGGTAGTTTTTTATATATTTTATAGATGAGCATGGTCATATGGTCACCTTTTTCTGGAAAACTATGGATTTCACGCGATTTAATTTTTCCCCTCGAAAAACCTCGATTAAAGTCAAGCTTTTCAGTCTCAGGAGATTTCTGATAACCGACCCACTCCTGGTAATGCCTTAAATAGATTCGGATTCTATTAAATATCGTATAATTGGATTGAAATTTGATTCTCTCGAAGAAAATTACGGCAAAAAGAGAAACAAAACTCGGATTTAATGCTAATATGATTTGACAACAGAATTATCAATAGAAGAGGTCTTAAGAAAAAACACTAAAAGATATTTTGTGGAAAATTTTATTCAAATAAAATTACTTCAAATAAATTGAAATTGAATTTTAATAACAGTTCTGTTGAATCGGTGGTAAAATTCCACTCATACTAACTGTTAGGCCTCGAAATCGGTTGAAAAAAAATCAGATATTTTTTAATAGCTTTTCTGTAGTCTTGATATTAAACCGGGGATTCCCAAGGTTTCCCCAGACTCTAAAGGTGATTTAGGAGGGGCACTTTAAATTTTCTAAACATCCACAATTTGTTCTATAGGGGTAAAGTTAAAATCTTAAAATTCTAGGGGGGGTTTTTTCGAAAAATATCGACTACAATGGGATTTTAGAAAATCCTCCTCCCTTGGGTATCCCCTGTTATTAAACATTCTTATTTTTCACATCGTTTAAAATGTAATCAATTTTGGAGAGAGAGAGAGAGAGAGAGAGAGCCTGTTTGTGATCAATTGTCAAATAAAATTATCCATTTGATGTCATTGAAAAATATTCAGCAAAAGATCAAAAACTATCCATTGATTTGACTCATTGTGTAGAAGTCGAAGGTTTTGCACTAAAACGAGTGCATTAAGTCTGCTGTTGAGGTGTGGGGTCTTTTTTTCACATCATATCATATCCCAGGGCTGTTTTCCTTGGATCAGCCACTGAAGCAGTGGCTCACTGTTTCTTATGGGTGTTCTTATTGTACCGAAATTTGAGCTGAATTTTTGCAATTAATGTTTAACATTGAAACCGATTGTAATCTTGTTTTGTTTACTTTTCAAGTTTATCCACACTTTTAATTAGTATTCAAAAATAAACTGTTCCTGATCTTAGTGCAACTGTACCAGACATAACACTTATTACCAGTTATATATGCATTTATACATATATATTGAGAATTAAATATGTATTTTATAGAGAAGTTGGTTCCCTGTAGTGAAACAAAAACTATTAGGGATTTCCCAGTTCTGACAGTTGGCTAACACTATAGAAGTGATTAATCAGAAGAGTCTATCAAATGTTGAAAACTTTTACTCAGAGATAGCCAAGGAGTGGCAAAAATAAGAATATGAGATCGAATAGTTATATATATATAGCGGTAAAAATTAACCTTGGTGATTCCTAATCTAGATCAAATGTTGGTAATAAAATTTAAAAACTCAAATTTAGCCCAAAATATAGTCATTTTAGTGAAAATGACACTCTTAAACAGATGATCTTGGTGAATTTCTTTATTCTCTCCCATTAGGAAAGATTTGAACCAATTTCTGATAGTTTAAAAAATTGATAGATTCTGAGTAAAACTTTTTGTACAAAAAATAACTTTTGAATGAATCAAATATTAGAGTAATAGGACTTTGGCTGACATCTGTCGGACTGAATATAAACTATATTCGAGATATGAGAACACTTCTGCCCGACAGATGTCAGCCAAAGTCCTATTTCTCTAATATTTGTTTCATTCAAAAGTGATTTTCGTATAAATAGTTAAATACTTTTATTCCCTTTAATTGTAATAAAACTCATAATTAATATACAATTAAATCAAATAAAACGCTATTTATATGAAAATAATACTGAATTTTCGCATTTAATTTCAGGTCATTTGAACTGTTAATTATAGCGAATGTACAGGACTTATACCCAAATAATTGTCAGGTCTTTCCCCCTCTTTAAAGGGACAGTCATTTGTGTGATGTAAACAACTCTAAGACATGAGTCACACAAATTGGGAGTGAATTCAAAGGATGCGATAATTTTGTGTCAAAAATCTGAATACAATTTATTTGATATTATTTTCAATTTTGTCTAAATTTTGTCTAAATTATTGTCAAATAAAGGGTTTTGTGGGAAATATTGAGGAATGCCTTCCTATCACTCAACCCTTTCCTCGAGCAAATCGATTGGAAACGTCTCGTACCTGACGTTTAGGACCAAATTCAGAGGACCCGTCTTACAGCTCAATACTGACCACTGTTTGTATTAATTATCTCAAGTTTTGCATTAATTTGATCCCTCTTTTGTGGCAAACAGTGGGCAAAGAGGACTTAGATGACATGGATATCATCGATGAGGCCTTACTCTACTTCAAAGCTAACGTATTCTTCAATTCGTATGAAATTCAGGTGAATATCACCGGAAATCTGTTCCGACAAACCTTTTACTGATAATTATAACCGGATTTCAGAGCGATTCCGATCGACTCATCATTTATTTGACGCTTTATATCATTGAATGTCTTAAACGGATCCAAAAGGTGTGCAAAACTTGTCTTTAAATTCTCTATTAATTCAATTGTCTTAAAGTGTGGTAACAAAAACGGTGCGCTTCAAGAAGTGGCCCAATTGGCGATCAGTCGGTTCGACATTCCCGGAGATCCAGCCTTTCCTCTGAATTCCGTGTTTCAGAAGCCGAAGACCTCCAAAGAAGCGGGTCTTTAGACTTGAAAATCATTTTTAAGATAATTTTGTACTAATTTTGTGGCATTTGATCCGATTTTTAGAGGAAATGCGGTCTTATTTACAACAAGTGAGACAAGAGTGCGGACAACGGCTCGTAAACCGTGTCTTCGAGACAGACAACGGCCAGCCATCCAAGTGGTGGACCTGTTTTGCCAAAAGAAAGTTTATGAATAAGTCTTTGTCTGCACCACAGAATTGATGGTCAAATTCCTTATAAAAAGTGATCCGAAAAGTGATTCCAATTGTTTTCCCGAAACAAGAGTTGAGTTTTTATTATTGATTTTTGTGACAAAAGTCTAGTATTTTATGAATATTTGATTATTTTATTATCACTTCAGAAGTCATTTGAATTACAGTTTTATATAAAAATGTTTTATTGAATAAAATATTTTGAAATTCATTCAAATAATTGACTTTTTTCTGGATTTTGATCACTAAATGACCAAAATTATTGTTTTGAACGATATTTCAGAGCTGATGATCGTGGTATTGATGGTAAACATGGTATTAGAGCTCAATTTATTAATATTTTGAGCGATTACTTGAAATTGAAATTTCAAAAGTTCTTGAAATCTATTAAAACAGGAATAAAATGATACCCTTTTTCACCGAAAAAGCAATTTCTGTCAAAAATCGAAACCAATTTCAACAAAAAATGGCATAACTTTCGACTTTACCCTCTCCTATGACTCATAAATTGCATTACATCCAGTTTTATCACATAAGTTATCAGGAAATGTTTTAACACAAACATTGAGAATCTGAGATTAAATGCAAGATTAAGTGCTTACTAACTGTTCTTAATAGAAATCACTGATATTTTTGCTGACTTTTCACTCAAACATTATTTGAATAAAATTCTTATAAAATATAAACAATTTATTGAAAAAATGTTTTCAAAAAGAATTGAATAATAAAACACTTTATTAAACATTTGATTAAACTTCAAATCAAATCACAATTCAATACTGGGATAGAGAGGGTCGACATAGGGCCGACTTGTATGAATTCCATCCGGTTTATTAGCGTAACACAAATTGTATTAATGAAAATCCAGTGAAAGTTATGTTTCCTCTTCAATAGTATTCCGACTGAAAACTTGTTCACCTAATTCTTGTGGAGCACTTCAATTAGCCCAACGGCTAAATGGCTTTCCTAAGGACCTGTTCATATGCGCTCTCTTTTTTCATAGTAATCAAGGTGCTCACAATTAATTAGTAAAATTGGCAGGATAAAATAATTTATAACAAAAATGATCATGCTCAAAATTCTGCCCAAATGAGTTTGAACAGCAAAAGAATTGAATTTTCCGGATAAATATCGGAAATGAACTATTTTGTACATGATAAACTAAAAATTCAATCCGAAATTATAGCTATCATGGTAATTTTTAGCTCTGGAATTTAAAAAGAGGAACTTTAAAATTCAATATCTTGCACATCATCCACATCAGTCTTACAATGAATTTCAATATTAATTCCGTTTTTTTTTGTTCAGTTATTCAACTCATTAGAGAAATGGAGAGATAGAGAGCGAGAGTGAGAGTCAGGACATGTTTTTTGCCCCAATTTTGGTGTTGTCTTTCAAATGAGAAGAAAAGGCATACCATTTCTCGAGAGGTAGGCCTCGAAAACTGAGGCCTAGATTTTGAAAGAGAAGTGAAAGTGAAAACTCAGTTAAACTTAACTTTTGAAACAGAGTTTCAAAACGTGAATATCGATTAACAATATGTGTTTCCTATCAAAATGTTATCTTTATTTTCATAGTTTACTTGAATTTTATGCTTAAATTCCAACAATTATTTGACTTTTATTTATTTAATTGACTTTTTGTGCGAAAAATATGAATATATTTCCGGATTTTGTTCATTACTTTCGCTCACTTTTATTACTCAACACTACTATTATGATCTCGTTTTGGATTAATAGTAATTTATCTAAACCTGGATTAAACACCAATTTCAAGCCATCTAGGTACTTAATAGCTTCTTAAATTGCAACTAATCTAAAGTACTCTTAATAATATCAGATTATCGTTGAGTTTAACCATCGATTTAGTAATGATTTTATTCCTAATTTATTATATATTTATATTCTATTTAATGCTTTATATAATATTTAATACAGAATAACACGAAAACTATATTTTAAAATCAGAATCAATTAGAGTTCAAACAAAAATGTAGCCAAAATTGTTAGTTTAAAAGTTGCCTTTCCTATGATTTTTGAGCATGATCAATTTTCAAACTATTCAAGAAAAAAGTTGCAACGCATGTGCACTACCATAACAACACATTATCAATACAGTAGATCCCCGTTAAATACGTTTAATCGCACCACTAGTGATGCAATGTTTAAGATATTCAATTAAAAACTGGTTTATAGGGGAAGGTATGGAAAGGTATGTGTAGGATATGCTCGAAGAAAAAGCCAGTTTTCCTCTGATTTCATGCGTCTGAGACTTCTCTGATACTCTCCTTTACATTTTGATTGACACTGAAATTGAAAACATTTGTCTATTAAAACATAAATAGTCTGTAAAATTAAAACACAAATTAAAGACCACTTCTTTGGCTTCAATTATGTGACAAACATTTGACTGAATTTCTAATCAAATCTGTTTATAATGTCTTAAAAATGGATTAAATATAATATTAATTAATATTTTTTTAATAATAAGTGAAATAAATGTTTTGAATGAATCGTCGCTTCAATTGTATGTGAATTGAGTTTTGTTTTTGTTTATTGTTTTGAAACTCATTTGACGTTTGAATTGATTTCTCGTTTAACTTATCCTTTAATTAATGTCTGATCTGATTATCAAACGATTGGTTTGATTTGCGACAACGCTTTTAGTGATTAAACACTTCCTATCAATTGGTTATCAAATACTTGCGATCAAAACAATGAAGAAGTCATCGATAATATGCATAACAACTGGATTTATATTAGTGTCGATTGGGATGTCATTCCTGTTGGCCCTACCATTACTGCTGCTGAAGATAATTGACTCAAAGATTGTGTTAAATGTGAACAATCCGTCGTTCGAGTTGTGGCGGGATCTGCCCGTCCCTATCGTTCAGAGCTTTTACATGTTTAATGTGACGAATGGCGAACAGGTCCTGTCTTCTGGAGCTGTTCCCCAACTCCAGCAAATCGGTCCTTTCGTTTTCAATTTGGACGTCAAGAAGTTTGGCGTCAACTTCACGGACTCCGACCAAAAAGTCTGGTTCCGGGAGAATATCGGCTACTTTTTCGACAGACAACAGTCCGTCGACGACCTGTCCCTCAAAGTAAGAATTAATTCATCTTTTAATTGATTTCTAACTAAAAGTCTATTCCTTTAAGTCTTTTGAGAGACAATTGAATTGGGATTTGAATTAAGTATTGAAACGAAAAAATGAATTTATTTTTAATACTTTTGTCTCAAAATGTTTTGCAATTCATTCAAACGATTCTTGTTTTTGATTCTGAGTTTCATAAATAGATTTCTCCTAATATTGAGTTTCAAGTAATGTTACGATTGAATGTCAGTCCCTTTGTTTTTGAATAACCGGTGCTATCAATAGATTTAAAGTGAATTCAATGAATTCAATACCTTTTCCATTGTGTTCTTGGTATTACTTTAGCCTTATATCTGGTTTCCAGCCTATGATTCACTCTATAAATATATTTATAGATTTTGTCCCAAATTTTCATTTTCTATAATCGAGTAAACATTTCTCTAATAAATCAAATTCATATTTATTTGAAGCTTTCATTTGAATATTATATTAGATATGAATCTATATTTCAAGGCTTTTGAGAAACAAGTTTTTGAATCTATGATTAGAATTGATTTTCCTTTTATTCCTCACTCAAACTCCTAATGGTTTTTATCAGTGGTTTTCCGTTAATTAATTACTTTATGAAGAAAACGATTTATTTGTTGTTAAGGACAGGACTCTGTCGTCAATGACATTGTCTCACAAATTATAGTTGAATTTCTTCGAGGCTTTCCTTCACTTCAAATACCTTTTTGTGCTATAATTTGAGACAATTTCATAGTTTTAGGCAAATATTGTCTCAAAAATAATTGTTTCACAAATTTTTTATAACTTATAAAACATTTGAGACTTTTTTCAAACAACAAAAACTTGATTTCCGTAATAATCAGTCAACAAATGGCTATTATTTTATACAATTATAGACAAAACATATTTATATTTGAGTCTAATTTGCAGACAATTTTCATAAACAGTTATATTTAAGCGTATTTAGAGTTTTCATTTGAACGGCCCTATCGTCCAGTTGTTGACCACTACATAGAATTTGATTTTTAAATACGATTTGAAAGTTATTTTACAAATAATTTGTTTATTCACTAAAAAATTGAATAAATATAATTAACATTTAATTGGCTTTCAATACGAATGCAATAAATCACATGAAAAGCAATTTAATTGAGTTTTTCCTTATTGTCTGACATTTGAAACAACAGTTCAAACAATTGAATGAAAACTTTTCCGAATCTATTGTCAAACAATTTTATACAAAATTCATTTCAATTCAATAAATGACACACTTTTTAATGCAAGCCTTTAACCAGTGATGGCCGAGTTCTAGGGGGGGTCTGAAGGGGGGTAAAAATCGAAAAACAATTGAAACCAAATGAATGTTTTCTCAAATTGATTGATCACTTCTTCGCCTTTTTATAGGTAACCACAATAAACGCTCCTTTAATGGTAGCCCTGGGTTTGAGCCCTGACTTGAACCCAGTTATGAAAACTTTGTCAATAATTCTAATCAATCACTTGAAGGAAGAGTTCTTCATTGAGAGGACTGTCGGGGAACTACTATTCGATGGCTATCCGGACACTCTGACCAAATTGGCGCCTTTGCTCAATCCTAAAATCCCATACCAGTCCTCATTCGGTTATATGTATAACAGGAATGAGACAAATGACGGCCTATTTGTGGTGAACTCCGGCAAAGCGGACGTCAGTCTACTGAATGCCATCGAAGAACTCAATGGTAGTCCAGATCTGAGTTTTTGGACTTCAAATACTTCTTGCAATTCACTAATCGGTGCCAAAAACGGGGAACTCTATAACCCTATTAAGAGTACGGACGACACTCTCAGGTTCTTCCGCACAGACTTATGCCGAGTCTGGACTCTAGTCTGGGAATCGGCCCACAAATCAAGAATAGGTGGGCTTCAGGTCTACCGTTACTTTCCGGCCGACAATACATTCGCCAATTCTTCTGTATATCCGCCAAATAGTTGTTACAGACCTCCAAAAACTGAGGCAAAGGATGACCACAAAGACTTTGACATCAATTCATTCATAAAGACATTAAAGGATTTACTCCTGAAGAATGACAGCCTTCTGTTCGATGCTTTGGAGGACACCTTTTTCAGTAAGTCTTCCTTTAAGTGAAGGCAAAACCGAAGAATATTTTAATTGAATTTCAATTTTTTTTATCCATAGATTTGAATCAAACAAACACTGACTCCAGTGATGGCCAAAGTGTCGCCAAATTCGTTGAATACCCGTCCGGAGTGTTCGACATGTCTTCGTGTCACTGGGGAGCACCCGTTTACTTATCTAATCCACACTTCCTCGAAGCCGATCCCTTATATCTGAGTAGAGTGAGGGGTCTGTCACCAAATGCCTCATTACACCAGACATACCTCGATCTCGAACCGGTGACCGGAACGCCAGTTGAGCTCAAACTCAGGATTCAGATCAATGTCCGAATCGACTCTTTTGCCAATCATTTCAGACAGTATCGAAAGGCACCCAAAATACACTTCCCTGTCCTCTGGCAGGAGTTCTCCGTTCGTTTGACCGATAAAATAGCGGATGACCTCCACTGGACCCTTACCTGGCCTTCGATTATCGCTACAATAATCTCATCGTTTTTCGTAGCGGTGGGTGCGCTCACACTCCTGTTCGTCGCCTCTAAACCAGTGGTCAAACGGTGTTCTCAACGGTGGACGTCTCAAAACGATAGCACAGAATGTGATACCAGTGCTCCGATTGACGACAGCATCGATTCAGATGACGGCCAACGACTCATTAGTTGATGAACTGGAAGTGCTTTCAATTGTTTTATATATTTGTCTCAAAATTAAGTCTTTTTTAAAAACTTTTTATTCATTTTTGATAAAAATGAAATCAAATGCCAGTTATCTGTCGTTTACTATGAAATGCCATTTATTTGTTGACTTATTTGTTAATATCTGACAAATGTTTGTTAGAATAAAGACTTTGTTATATTTCTTATTGACCACCACTTGATCAGCACTACCACCAGAGGCTCAGAATAATATTTATTTTATATTACGTTTGAAATTGATTTTAATTTTATTGATTATCGATAGAAGTAATACTTTTCTATATTTTAAACTCAAATTAAAGCCGATTTTTACTCAATTTAGTCAATTATTTGATATATTTATTGATTATCAGCTAATCTTTAGGATAGAGATAATTAAACTGACCAATGATCATGCTAATTCAATTTTATTAGAGCTAATTCTATTGATATTATTCCACAAAAAGAGGATAATTCTACTATTCTTCTGATATGATCTGCAATTTCAAAGTTGTGGTGTTTGTCATATAAAATGAGTCACTTTTTAATTGCAATTCATCTCAAATTTGATAGAATCTGACCTTCATTTCAATGAATCGATTTATGCGACAAAAGTTATATTTTTGTTATTAATTCGAGTTTTGTTTTTCGTCTTTCAATCAAAACTTTTTATCGAAGGGTTTCCTAAACTCATATTATATTTAATCTCAAACCAAGTATTAAAACATTAAAGACTATTGTAATAAGTTTTGGCACATATCCATGTCTTGAAACTAAGCATGCTAACTTAAGAAATTGGTGTTTTGTGGCAATGCAAAGGTGATTCTTTATCTCTAGAGGTGGAATAATAGTGGAATTTTCCATAATTCAAATGAGATTTACTGATTGGGAGGCCTATCAGTAAATATGACGGAAAAGAAGCGACGGCTCTCCTCATATTAAAAGCAATAGACTTAGAGAACCGGTACTGAAACGAGATTAACGTCCAGTTCACTCATTGAACACATGATCGAGGAATAGCTCCCAAATGGGAAACACTTTTTCCTATATATTCTCAGTCAATGTTTGACTGATTATCGCAAAAGTCAAACATTGGGAACACATATCTGTCGCACAGATATTCAATTATTGAGTATTTTCTGCGGGATATCCACAGTCTATAACAGTTTATAATTTCCAATCAATCTATCGATATATCAGTTATTTATTTTTCTCGATTCAATTGATTTGGAATTTAAAAACAAATATTGATATTTAGTGTTAAATAAGAGGCTGAATGAAGTAAAGTGAGTAAAGAAAAATAAATATCAGACTTATTGTCGTTAAAACTATTGATTAGGAGTTACTGAATCAAAAAAAAATAAGCTCTTGGTCTCAATGGTTCAAATGGTAAGCAAAATATTTGTTATTCTATTTTTATATAAAGACAATCAATTAATTGATAAACATTTGCTTAATTACCATGGTGTTTTTATTAAATGATTCATTGCTATAATAGTCAGACAAGAGATTGTTTTTAATGTTTTTTATGAAAAACAATTTCATGAATGCATTGAAATTACTTTGAGTTCCAATACTTTAATCACTGGTTTGACTCATATCAGAGTCATTTGAAAAGTAGTTTTATTCAAATTAGAGGTGAAATAAAAACTTATCTAATATTTAAATAAAGACAATTCAATGCCGAATATGTTATGATTAGTTGAGCTGATGTCGAAATACAGGGAAATCAAAGCAAAAGTTAATCTTGTGTTGTGTTTAGTTTACTTTACTTCAATTGATTCGCAGTTTATTTGATACTTTGAAGAAAATTCAGAGACTTTTGAATAATTGTTAACTTATTTGACAATTGATCCCTATTTTCATCACTTATTTGGTTAAAAGGAATTTCAAATTGTTTGGATTCTTTTTTACTTCAAATCAAATGATCTAGGTAAAAGCTATTTTTGTAAAGAATGGTGTTTGAGTAAAATTATAACCAAGTACAATTTGTACAATTTGTTGATATTATTAGTGTTTTGAAAATTATTTAATAGATTTCAACAAATAATGTTCAGTCAATTGAATGAAGAAGAGGTCATCATATCATTGGATTTAACCAAATATCAGTCGAAAGACATGAAGGACAGTAACAAAGAGGAGATGCTTTTGACCGCAATCTCCAACATTTATGTCAATAAAATGGTGGCTTACATGAAGTCTGTCCCCCACATAACCCCCACTCAATTCGAGCTCGAGTTCCGGCACCAGAAGATCAAAAGCCAACTCATAAAAGAGTTGAAACGGATTAACAAGACTATAGACAATTGTGCGGCCAATAGACTGCTCGACAAATGCCAGAATCAATTGGAAGGTCTGTTCGAATGGCTTTCCAAAGAGAACGCCACCGAATACAAGAAGTGTCAATTGGGGTTCATTCTGGGCTGGAAGTGTAACCACAATTACCCGAACCGTTCTTACGACAAGTTTGACGACAGATTCTGACAATTAATCAACACTTTAATCAAGTCTTTGCATAATTGGTATCTCTTTTACTACAGGAATCCCCGAAAAGTATTTTTTAATGAGAACTCACACACACATGACTTGAGAAGTACCAGAGTTCAGTGCCTCTCATATTAGGCTCAATTTGTTTGATAAAACTTTTTGATAATTATTATTAATTTTTGAATTAATTTCTAAACTATTCTTACATTTATTGACTTTATATTAAAAACAC
This sequence comes from Minunthozetes semirufus, assembly GCA_034699985.1. Lineage (NCBI taxonomy): Eukaryota > Metazoa > Arthropoda > Arachnida > Sarcoptiformes > Punctoribatidae > Minunthozetes > Minunthozetes semirufus. The sequence continues at coordinate 769 of JAQIXD010000826.1, read as the reverse complement.
TTAACTATTGAACAAAACATTATTCACAAGTTTTTGGAAACTTTCCGTAAGTATGGCTTAACGTCAAAGATCAAGGTCTTATCCAAAACAATGATTTTAAGACCAAATATCTAATTGTCAATTGTTTTGGACCAGTATTTGTTGTCTCAAACACCAGAGTGTGTCCACAAATCAATTATTCCGATAAGAATACAATCAAATGATTAGACATTTGATTAAATATTATTACTATTTATCGTCGTTTCAATTGAGACACGTTTTTCAGACGTGATTTCAAGTATCAAATGTTCGAGACTTTTCTTATTAATACCTTTACTGTCAGTGTTTTAAATTAAGACAGGGATAGCCAGGGTCGGGAGATATTCCGGAAAAGCTTGGCCGTCTCTGATTGATTACTAAGTAATTTGTCATCAAATAAATACTCGGAATAAAATAGTGTTACTTTATAAATGACCAAAAATATTCTTAGAGTATATAAAAGGAAAAGTTTGGCCTCAAATCAATTGAAATAATTTTTAGAGGATTTCATTCAAATTAATGGAAATATTCTTTAAAAAATTTCTCAAATTGTATTAAATCTAATCAATTCTGTCAGGATTTCGCTCGACGGGATGAAAGGAGCTAAAAAATACACTGAAAAAAATTACTTTCCGGGTTGAAAAATGGCATAAAAAGTGAACGGTTTAACACAGAAAATTATGATATATTTGTTTCAATTAATAGAACAATTAATTAGATCCTAAAACAACAAATTAGAATGCATAATTTT
>JAQIXD010000825.1:0-20377 GCA_034699985.1 Minunthozetes semirufus | reverse complement strand
GTTTTATTGCCGTCTCTAATAAGGCTCAGGGAAAGCCTTATACCCCGGTAAGAAAGGAACAGTTTGTCAATTTTATTCATGCTGTGGGAAAGGTGGTCTTTCTTATGTATGACGATTTGAGCGAGAACAAATTTATAACGAAACAATCATTGGAAGAAACTACAGGACTGACCAAAGCACTGGAGTTTAACCTGGATCAAATCCAGACAAAAACAATTACAGAGAAATTGTTCCGCAATTTATTCAAGAGCTTTGTTGGAAAAATCGGGAATTTTTTTGAACAGCTCCTGAAAAATGAATAATGAACAAGATACAATAAATTCAATATACTTATTGTATTATTTGTTTTTTCAATAAGAAACTGGAAGAACAAAAAATTATATAAAATTATCCTGATTAAGAGTTATCATTTATCCAACTTCATTCTGATTTATTTAATTTATGACTCATTTTTTCATAAAGCAAGAAAACATCTTTCATTTTGAGCTTGATCATTGTTATCTTTTGTTCTTGGAACCAATTAATATTAAGTGCTAAAATCGAGATAATTTTTTTTTAAAATTCAATAAGATAACCGAGATTAAAACACAATTATGCTTATTTAAATTTAATTTAAATTGATTTCAACAGAATAGAGTTAAGACATTTTAAAATTTCATTGCTCGCTGAAACGTTGTGAATCCAGTTCATCTTCATTGAAAGCATAGATTTTCATCACAAACCCCTTATACAGTTTGAATAGCAACTTTCCAAGTGTAGTTTTTGCCCCGTACTTATCAAGCTCATTAACGAACAACTTTATCATTTGGAAAAGCTCAGAAATATTTTCATTTAAAGCATGCTCATCTAAATCCTTCAGATTATCGTAGATGACATTTACTGCTGTCATATAGGTCATAACGAAGTTGGTGAATCTCTCTTTTTGCACCGGCTTATATGGCTTTCCCTGGGCTTTATTGGAGACTGCAATAAAGCTGAGCTCAAACAACAGGGCCAAGTGATCCGAGAAGCTAAACAGAGATCGACCAAGATTGAATTTCGGCGAAAATGCCTGCGCTTTTTGGATAAGCATTTTGAGGAGTTGCTCTGCTTTTTGCAAACCAAGGATCAGCTCTTGTTTATTAGTTTTGGCCAAAGTGTCGAATACCCGGATCGAAATGTCGTATAAGTCAGACACGTCACGATTAAATTGACAAGTTAACTCTCTCCATCTATCTTTGCCATAAAGACCATGGCGAAATTTTCTGATCTCCTCTTCCATTTTAGCATCTAATTAGTTTTGCAAGAGAATTGATCATAAACGTGCTTGTTTATCTATTGATTTATTACCAAATTCAGACAGCAGATTCTCCAGGTCATCCTTATCTGCATCAACCTCTTTGGCAATCACATGCCCTGGATCAATTAATATGACCAAGAGAATAATGAACAACGTGTTCGCCTGAATGAATTTCATTTTCAAGTAATTTTCGATGGAATTTAAAATGTAATTCTTCTTAACTGAATCTCAATAAACAGGAACAAACAATTATCAAAACACATTTTCAATAAAATAGTTATGAAATGTCATTCAATTTTAATAAAAAACTTGACAAGAGTATATTTTGTCAAAACTTGACAATATTTTATTTGTAACATTGGGACCAACACAATACACACGATTCACTCCCTCACGTCAATCATGATCTGAGTGCCTTGAGTTCAAATTGTTAAACTTGCAAAAAATCAAATTGAAATGACGTACTTCCAACTACTGGGACTATTATCTTGTATCATACGCTTGAATTTCTTGATTTAAGACATTTGAACATAATTTGCAAGGTATTTTATTCATTTCCTGTGAATTTCTACAGCTTAGACAATTGTTAATTTCTATGGAGGGAATTTAGAGGGACTGAAAAATCCAAAGGGACTCGCTCTTCATTCCCGCATTTCGCAAACACTTGCAAATATTTTGTCCTAACATTTATATCAAGTTTGACAGAGAGTTAACTTTTATTGCAAGTGTTTTATCAAATAATTTATGAATTAAAATCATTTAAATTCTGAAATTCATAACAAGATTAACATTCGTTGAATTCAAATTGAATTTTATTAATCGCTATTTTTTCAAAGATAATTTCAAAATGAATTCTAATCTATCAAAAGCACTATTCATTGCTTTAATCCTTGGACTTCTGATGGAAAAATGTTTTTCCAGTTCAGAGATGCAAGATGTTCTTGATGTTTTGGCTAAACAAGGTAACATTCTCAAAATAAGGTCATACTTAACATCATGAATTTAATAGAGGCTAAAATGAAAGAAGAGACTGAAAAATTTGCTCAGGGCAAATATAAAAACCCAAGAAAAGAAATCATCGCTCAAATGACCAGAGATGTGGCAGAAATATACGACACTTCAATCTTGGTATTCGACTCGTTGGCCAAAAACAACAAACAGGATCTAATCGCAGGTTATCAGAGTGTTATGGCATTCCTGAACACATTCGAACAAGATGTGGATGGCACAAATGTAAAAGCTGAACTGGCAAGAATTCAAGTCTTATACATTCGCCACCTGATAGATTTGTTGGAACAGAGTCTTATAGCTGTCTCCAATAAAGCTCAAGGAAAGCCTTATACCCCGATTGAAAAGGAACAGTTTGTCAATTTCATAAGAGCTGTAGGAAAGGTGGTCTTTCTTATTTATGACGATTTGAGCATGAACAAATTTCTGACCAAACAAGCTATGGAAGAAACTGTGGGACTGACCAAAGGACTGGTGTCTGAGTTTGACAAACTTCAACCGAAAACAATTACAGAGAAAATGTTCCGGGACTTATTCACGAGCTTTCTTGGAAAAATCGGGGCATTTTGGGAGCACCTTCTCAATAAATGAACAGGCTGTAATAAACAGTAAAACATAGTTGCTGTACTATTTGCTTCTAAATTTAAGAAAGCTCGAAGGATAAAAAATACGAAATTATCTTGGTTCTAAGTCAACTTTATTCTGATTTATTAATGCTATTATTTGAGTCAAATTTTCTTAAGGCCAGAAAACAGGCTTTGATTTTGATCTCGATCATTGTCTCTCCTGTTCGTGGATCCGAGAATCGGCGGAATATCGGGATCCAATTGTTCCAGATTATGAAATTGATCAGTTTTATTGCCAAGAATGACCCTAAACTCTTCAATTTTGTGCTCATTATCGGTGACATACCTAACAATAATTGAATAATCAATTTTATTAATAGAGGGATAGGCTATAAGGTGTAGATAAAATTTACTTGTTTCAAATTCTGCTTGATCATAAATTATTGATCTATCGGGATGCTGAATATGCTTTACATCAAATCCAAGAGGGATTAATTGATCCGACAACTCGTGTATTGAATCGAAAGTGTTTGCCGCCGCCAGGAAAAGGGTCAAACTTGGTCTTTCAGACGCCGGGTATTGAATGTAAACTTCACAATTGGGCGTGGCCAAACGAGCTATTGTTTTGACCAAGTTCTCTTTCTTGATCCACTGAATGGCAAAATTGGTGAAAATCAGTGACACCTTTCCCTCCAGAGCTCTGATTTCATCAGTCATTTCATCGAAGTCAACCCCAAAATCCTGTTGAATATAGCGAATACCTGTCCCCTTACCAGGATGACTGTCCTGTGCGTACTTGATCATTTTCTCGTCAATATCAACGCCATAGAGATGTTCAATTTGAACATGATCGTGCAACATTTCGGTCAAATTGCCAGAACCACACCCAATATCTAATCCAATGCCAAATGAGCTAGAACAATTAAAGCAATTAAAGTTTAATAGCATGATAAATTTTCCCAAAACTCATAACATACTCAGAGAACTTATTTTTCATGATATACTCAATCATTTGTTTGCCTTCTCTCGTTTGAATGCCATTTGTTTGGTCGTAAACTTGAGCATTGATATTCATCTTGTCAAATTGACCACAAATCAAATGAATTGGAATTTGAAAAATATTTTACTCAAATAAAAGTAGACTGATTTGACCTTGCTTATAAAATCACAGGATCGAACAAAATATTTTCAATCGAAGGGAAAATCCTTAGATGGGGTGATTATTCTGCAAGAATAACCAAGTTCTAATAGGAGGGTAAACCATCTTTGCTTATTCTCAAATGAAAGGATTGTAAAATTTTCCCAAATGCCCCTTATTGGACACTAATTACCCTGATTATTCACTTTATTGATGTTTATGCATAACAGCAGTTTTATTATCAACATTGATAACATGGACTGATATGAAACCGGGTTTAATAGGTTTGAAAAACAGACTCTTTTTCATTCAAATTTATCTAATCATTTTGTAAATTATTGAAACAAGGACAGATAAAGGACAGATTAGATTGGTCTTGACGTTTTTTAAATCAATTTTGAGCTCAAAACTTACATTTGTCTTTCGATTTTACATTTTTTTTACAGAATTTTAACTTGTTAAATTAAAAATAGAATTAGAATGATGGATGTCGGTGTTGAAGGTCTCCGGCCTCAGGGGGATTAGCGGGGGGGGGGGGGTCCAAATTAATTTGGACCCGACCTGAGAGGGGAATTTTCCATGTTCCCCCTTCGACAGCACTGAATTAGATGAAAAAGCTCCTTTATTACATTTTATTTAAATCACAATCAATTAAAAAACATTTGCCATACTCAATTTGAATGACATAACAGTTCAGGTGGTGAAAGACTGTATGACCAAGTACACTTACACTGAATTTCATTATTACAATAATAACTAATAAATTGTTTGCAATCATATTATTGGTTTCAAACTTGATAATGAAAAGCATAATTATCTTTGCGTTTATCTTGGTTAACTTGCTTAATCAATATGTAGGCTATGTTTCAGCAGGTAAATTTTGGATCATCTAGATCATATTTAATATAATTTCTACATTTTACAAGATAACTGGGTAATTTTTCATAATTTATTTCAAGGTGATGAAAATCAGCCAAGCAAGCGTCAATGGTTTCCCTATAACCAGTTTTCACCAAGCTCAAAAGTCTATTATTACAGCCTGTGGGCTGACTATGGAAACTCGTATCAATACTACGCTCAACCCGGGCTAGGTGATTTTTTGATATTCTATTATTTTAATTGAACATGTAAATTGTGTATTTCAAGGTAATCAACCATGGTGCACCACCCATCCCAGTAGCCCTTACCCCACCCAAGTCTTGACTCACGACTTGTGGGGAAAGGAATTTGGTTCTCAATACATGTTTGACCTAGATGGCCTTTGGGACAGAGCCACCACGTTAATGGACAAAATGGAACAGAATAATAAAGAAGAGCTCAGGGCTGGCCTGAAAAACATCTTGCAATTCATCGGACAACTGAGAAAAAAGCTGTTTTCCCTTCAAACTGATTACCCGTTACCCGAAGTGGCCCTGGATGCTAATAAATTGGACATGGACATTTTTGAATTCCTATTTTCTAACAAGCTCAAACAATTAGAGGGCAAACCTGTGAATAATAGCGTGACCAGGGAGACGTTCAAGAAAATTTCTGACGACCAAACTGAGCGAGGTATCAAAATTTTGAACATGATCAAAAATGATGTTCCTGCTGAATTGGCCAACGAAGCCCAGTCCACATCTATATCTTCGACATTTTTGAGAGAGGTCACTTTTTATAAACCTGTTACCACTTTCGCAAAAATTGTGCTCAAAGATTATGAGATGGCTGTCCTTCGAGTGGTTATTCTAAAAACTATTCGGATGGTTATGATCGAGAATTTTGTCCGTTATTTCGAGTTCAATGATCAAGCTAACTATTTTTTCCGGGGCAGCAAGAATGGTTTCTACGGGAATTTCATCTTGAGTGAATAATTCAAATTTTCACCATGATATTGAAAAATAAAGAATATTTGGAAAAAATCTAGTAATACTGTCTTTTAATTTATTTAATTTGAACAAGATAGTTTCCTTAATAAATAAATTGAAGTTATAATACTGGACCAGGAGCATTTTGAATTTAATATATGACAACTCTTTGATTGGCAGAACATTTGTTGTAATTCCGAGAATTGTTTACAGTTTAATGTGAGTCCGCTTTTCTCCCCGTCCTGAACCTCAACAGTCTAGACACCAATGAATTTGACCAAGTATTAAGGAACCCAAATTCAAATAATCTTGACAGTTCTGATAGATATTCAAAATCGAGCTTGTTTATTTGATAATACTTCAAGGAATACCCTACCAAGTTAAAAATAGATGGTCACCTTACTTTCACCAGACTTTCATAAAATGTACTGATTGTCAAACTTCCAACTCATTATAAAATTGTTTAGTGAACAGGTAACTTCAAATCTGAAAACTAATAAAGTACATTTTCAGGCTTAATGAAGAATATCACCTTGCTAATTTTGGCTGCGTTTGCTTTTGAGCAAACTTATGCCGATGTGGTTCTGGATAACCATTCGTGGAAAGTCGAATACCTTCGCGTTTCAGGTCAAGCCTTCTCCCAGATGTGGGACAACATGATCCGGGGTCTCGACGACCTAAAGAGCGGGGACAAAAACAAGCAGGTTGATCTTCTGAATGGTTCCTTGCGTTTCATCAATAATTTCAAGGAGAAACTGAACAGAATAAATGCCTACACTGTTGTGGGAAAATTAGCGTGGAATGGCTATAATAATGTGCTTGCTACTTTTGACAATGTCGTTTCCGCGAGACTTAACGAAGCGCAAGGTAAGCCTGGTGGCCTGGTTGATACCAAGGAGCAATTCCTTGGAATGATCCAGGAATGGATAGAAACTACTGCCGCAGAACTGGTCAAACTTGAGCAAGATAATTTTCTGGCTGTTAAAACTAATGAGGCTGAGGCGCTCCTGATATCCTCTGCTTTTCAGCAAGATATCAATGAATTGGAGACCCCGACAAAGATGGCCAAGGTGTTTCTGGCCGACTTTAGTAATGCGATGACCAGGATCAACATCATGAAGATCTTGAAACTGGTTTACATCGCGAACATTATGAAGAGCTTTGAGTTCACTGATCGGTCAAATCAGCTCTTCAGAGACACTGACCAGGGTTTCAACGGGAAGTTCGTGGTTAAACCAAGAGAATAGTTTACCTTTCATTAAACAAAATTTTTGCTTGATTATTTGAATAAAAATTGCCTAGATGATCATTTATTGTTAGGAATTTTCAATTGATCTTGAATAAAATTCATTTAAAAGCAATAACAAATTATTATGCTAACTTTTAAAAATTAAGCAAGTAAAAAATAACTAGGTCATCTCAAAATAAAATGTCAAACAAGATTGACATGACACATTTGCATCAAAGATGGCTCATAGTTTGTTACCCAATAATTAATCAAGTTTAATCATCTAAATAATTAAAAACAAACTAAATTATGCATGATCACAAAATTCAATTGTGGCGCGTCTTAATTGTTTTTTTTGGGTGCGACCTATGAGTCATGGGTTGGGTTTGAAAATTGGGTTAAACTGTAAACAACTCATAACAACCAAAACAAATGATGCATTTCATACACAATTATAACAACATTACAAACAAACATAAATATTCAGTCCTTTTGTATACAAGACTCATATGATAAGCAATTCATGATTGGCATCAAAAGGTACCAAAACTTTGAGCGCAGTTAACCGAATATCAGAGACTAGTTTTTGTTTACACTCCCTATTGAAGTAGTTTTTTACAATTAAATTAATTTTGTTTTTAAAACACGTTTTAATTGTCTTTTAATAACCAAAGAGTAATCCAATTACCAATTAGTGGTCCAGTCTTTAGCCCAAGAACCAGCTCTGGAGGCAATGAAAGCTCGCAAACCATCTGAAGGCCAATCGGGAGAAACGTCTTCACTGTTAGCGGACGTCAAACAGATGTGCAGTAAATTAAGTCTGAAGAACAGGAACGCCGCCGAACTCAACCTCCTCCTGTCGAACCCACACGTGGCCGGACTGGCGGAGGCTCACGACAACGTTGTCCACCGGGCGTACGACGAGTCAGAGCCCGGCGACGGCCAGACGTACGAAATGGACGTCTTTGGCAGCGAATCCGGTGATGACGTCCCCACGAATACCATACGAGTGGTCGGCATAAGAAAGATGGAGAGCGAACCGCTCGGTAACTATCAGGCGAAACCATTCCTCTCCGACCATATGTTCCCCAAAAGAAAAACCTCTGTTTTGTCTGCTCTTCAGCTTAAGAACAGCTGACAAACAGTTTTGTTTCACTCATTCCTCCACTTCTTAGACCTTTATTTTCCTCTCAAACCACTGAAGACGTGAATAATGTCTCAAAATATCTCTGATTTGAGACAAAAATCTAATCATTTGGTTATGTCTTAAGGAATGACAGTCGCAGTGGAGGACGAGATGGTAGTCATCGCCAGAATACTGGCCGGAAGTGCTATCGACAGACAGGGGTTACTACACGTCGGGGACGTCATACTGGAGGTGAACGGCATTGAGATCACGAGTCCGGAACAGCTCCAGGAAGAGATCCGGAAGTGTAAGGGAGACATAAAGCTGAAGGTCTCGCCCTCTACTAAAGACACGATACAGCCCTCCATCTGTTATATGCGGTCCCTCTATAACTATGACCCGAAAGAGGACAGCCTATTGCCCTGCCGTGAGGTGGGTCTGGCCTTCAATCAGGGGGACATACTAGAGATCGTGAACACGGAGGACCCCAACTGGTGGCAGGCGAGACAAGTGGACAGCCCTAACAGTCAGGCGGGACTCATACCCAGTCAGGAGCTCGAGGAGCGCCGGCGGGCGTTCGTTAGGCCGGAGTTCGACTACGCGACCACAACAAGCATTTGCGGCACTCGTATCACAAAGAAGAAGGAGAAGAAGATGTATCAGCTCCAGGTCTGTCCCTTCTATAACAGGCCCTTCCCTTCCCTGTCCTCTAAACCCCAGAAATGTTGTGTTTTTGTTATGAATTCCTTCAAAATCTGATTCAAAACAGACTTTAGTTTTGTCTTAATCTGTATTTCCTCTCATTTGGAGACTTCAATACCTGTCCTCCCTTTCACTTAATGACTGTCCAACTCATACCTGTCCTCTATTTCAGGCCAACGCCGAGTTCGATAAGGCGGAGCTCCTCCTCTATGAAGAAGTCTGTCGGACGCCTCCCTTCGAACGCAAAACTCTGGTCTTAGTCGGCGCTCAAGGGGTCGGTAGGCGTACGCTAAAGAACCGTCTGATAAACTACGACCCGGAGCGGTTCGCGACACCCCTTCCCCACACGTCCCGTCCCATCCGAGAGGGAGAACAGGACGGAAAGCAATACCATTTCGTGCGCAGAGATATCATGGAAGCGGACATCGCGGACAACAAATACCTCGAATTCGGCGAATTCCAGGACCACCTCTACGGCACAAAACTGGACTCTATTCGGGCCATCATTAGGTCCGGAAGAATGTGTGTCGTCGACGTCAATCCGCAGGTATTTGATCCGAATATCAGTCCATTTTGACCACAATTTCAATGACTTGTCCTTCAAATAGTGTTTAAAAACCATGAAATGCGCGGAATTTATGCCATACGTTGTGTTCATCGCTGCGCCGCCGTTGGATCAGCTCAGGTATATGCATGAGTACGGCCGACATCAAGGACTGGGCGGTTCTCGGTATCAAACGGTAGGCTTTCCCTCGAATTATAACCATTTTTTCGTTTTTTTCATTCATTTGTTTTACAGTTCGACAGAGCTATGGGTCGCTCCTCTTCCCGTCGGGTGCGGACTCTCCAGAGTCTGGCCTCGTTTTACGAGGACGAAGACCTTCAGGTGACTGTCGAGGAGAGCGCCCGCCTTCAGAGGGCTTTCGACAAATACTTTGATTTAGTTTTAGTTAACAATAACTTCGAGAAGACGTTCGAACAGCTCAGGGATGCGGTCGACGCCCTGACACAAGAGCACCAGTGGGTGCCCATAGACTGGGTCTATAGCGAGGACTGAACCCAAACTGATCCAAACTCTAGTATTTGAAGACAAACCACAGTATATGACAAACAAATCATTTCCATTACATTCCAAACAATCCTTTAATTACATTCCAATCACTTAATAGCTGTCATTCCCTTCCATTCTGTGCTGTTTTTTTCGGCAAATGGACCGCTTTTTTAGAGGATTTCCTCTCTTTTTTTGTTATCTGTATTTTTATTACTCTTTTTGTGCAAAATATAGGAATTCCTATCACTGGTGAGGGGTTTACACAGATTTTTATACGTTTTTTATGCGCTATTCTGTGCTCTTACGGCTTACTGTCCGTCCAATGACTGCAATATTAATCGCGAAAAGCCTTAAATCAATCGTTAATTAATTGAATCTCTTTTTTGTTATATTTCTTTGAAAAGACCCCCAATTTTGGGTCAAAAAACTCGACTCTGAATCTCATGTTTAGACTATCCGTCCCTTCGTTACTGACTTTCACTGTTTTTGAACAGAATTTTTGTATAATTTTCTATAATTTGTTTGAAAAACAAAACAATTGTCTGAATCTTGAGTTCAATAATGAGTTCAATATTTTATAAAATGTTTTACAAATCGATTGAAAAATAAATGAAAATTATTTGAAAACTGTGTTTAAACTCAATTTGTTTCGGATTCAAAACTTGATAGTTCTTATGAATTGAATAATGAATACTGATTTTGATGGATAAGAATAAAATGTTTATTTTAATCACACATTTGATGACAATTCTTGATGAGTAACTAACTATGGAAAAGTTTTAACTCGAAAATATTGGCAAAAAAAAAATAACCAGGGTGGCACAAGAGGTTCACAAAATTTGAATTATCAATTAAAAAGAGCAAGATACAAATAAATGATAATCTAGTTATGGTAAACAAGTTTAATTTTGCCTCCAATGTATTTCATTAAGATACCCCTGAATTAAAACCTCTTATTGGGGGTCGCCCCCCCCATTTATCACCCTCCACATCAAACGATAATCAAAATACCTGGCCATCACTGTTCCCAATGATTCAATAAGGTCTGTTCTGTCAACTTTTTATTCAAATTGAGTGACATTATCACTGATTCAATAAAATGTGTTTCTAAAACTATTTGTTAATTAAATTCAGTTAAATACGAGTTATTAATGAATTTATAATAAGAACTAAACTTTCAAAGATTATTTGAAAAATGATTATCAATCCGACAAAAATGATGTTCATTGTCCTCTTGGGCGTATTGATTGTACCAGAGCAAGTATTTGCCAAAAACGATACAGCTAATCATGACCTGGAGAATCTGTTGTCTAAACTTGGTAATAATTAAATGTGTTCTTGTTCAATTCTTTAAACCAAATTCAATTAGATTCTCAAATGGAAGAGGAGGTAAGAAAATTTGGTCAGGGCCTTTACAAAGACAAATTCAAAGAGATGATTAATCAAGTGACACGTGACGTCTCAGACTTAAACGACATTTCAATCGTGGTATTCGATACTTTGGCCAAAACTAATAAACAAGAGCTGATCCTTGGTTTGCAAAAAGCAGAGGAATTCCTAAAAAGACTTAACCAAAAAGTACAGTCATTTTCGCCAAAAACGAGTTTCGGCCGATTGACTGTCGTCGTCTCTGAGCACATCATCAAATTGCTAGAACATAGTCTTGTGGCGATTGGCAATAAAGCCCAGGGAAAACCATATATACCAGTTGAAAAGGAACAATTCACCAAGTTTATTCGCTTGGTAGGATCAACAATTTTTTCAATCTGGGACGACTTGAATAAACTAGATAGAAAAGCTGCGATCGCCAATCATGTGGAAGATATGCAGATAAATCGTGCTTTATTAGATGAGCTTGGCAAATTTGAGCCAAGTACAAAGCTTGGAAAGTTGCTTTACAAGCTATTTTCAAGCCTTTACAAGAAATTCGTGGCTTACCATAAGGCGGACCTCGATTAAACGAATTATATATTTTGATTATTCTCATTTGAAAAATAAAACTAAACAAGCATGATAATTATGTTATTATAATTAAAAATTTGATAGATCTTATAAATTGAATAATGAATTAGTATCTGAAAGTCAGGGAATTTATATCCCGGTCCCGCGGTACTCCAAAACGGGAGAGAGGGGTTTGAGGAAATCCCTGCAAAACATTCAATTGAAAGTTTTATATGCATTTTTGATCTAATCTGTTCAGACAAGTTTTATTTGCCCAAATTAAATAATAACTGGGTTAACAAAAAATGTGTTTTGATTTATTTGCACTTGTTCATTCGAATTTAATTGAATTCGTGTTAATAATAAAATATTTAATTTAAAGGCTTATTTGAAAATAATTATTTACACGACAAAGATGCTATTCATTATTTATCTCTTTGCATTAATTGGCCCAGGGCAATTTGCCCAAGAGATTGATACAGTTGAGAAAGAACTGGAAAACCTGTTACATAGACTTGGTAATAAATAAAAATGTGATCATGCTCATTTTTATGTTAAAAACTTTTATTATGTAGATGGTAAAATGAACGGAGAGTACAGAAAATTCAGCCAGGGCCTTTACAAAGATCCAAAGAAGGAGATACAGGATCAAATGTCACGTGACGTTTCCGACTTATACGACATTTCAATCGTGGTATTCGACACTTTGGCCAATAAGAGTAAACCAGAGCTGATCTCTGGTCTGCAAAATGCTATGGAATTCCTCAAAAGTCTTAACCAATTTGTACTTACATTTTCACCGAAACACAATTCCGGCCGATTGCAGGTCATCCTCTCTGATCACGTGATAAAATTGCTAGAATACAGTCTTATTGCTGCCGACAATAAAGCCCAGGGAACTCCATATAAACCAGTTGAGAAAAAGCAATTCACCAACTTCATTTTACCCCTGGTTTCGACCTGCTATTCTATCTGGGACAACTTGAATATTGTAGATAGACAAGCATCAATTGCTAATAATTTGGAGCTTGTTCAAATAATTAAAGGGTTTGTTAATAAGCTGGATAAGTTTGATCCGCATAATCCACTCGGAAAGTTGCTGTTCAAACTGTATAAGAGCTTTTATTTGAAAATTGAGGCATTCCATGAAGCCGACCTTGGTTATAAAAACTAAATAAATATCGTTTGTTGAAAATAAAATTTAACTAGATAAAATAACTAGACAAACTCAAAAATCTTTGTAAAGTTTATTTTTATTAGCGGGGAAATAAAATATTCACACTGTATATTTATGTATCTCGATAAAAATTTCACCCAAACTGAACGAGTAATCATTAATATAAGAGGAACCATACGAAAAGCAGCGATTTGTAGTACCAGCGGTCACAGAAAATTCACCACTCCTATAAAGTTTAGCTTCGAGAGTCTGTTTCAATGCCTCGCTTAACAGCCTATAACAGCCGCCATCGTTGTATACGTCGGTTCCATAAGCACAGTCATTGCCTACACCTTTATTGATAACTTGTTTGGTGATATTGATGGCTGAATTTAAATCAGCAGGGACATTACCATTCCAGTTATGTACTACTACGGATTTTCTAGCAGTCTCAAGTACTTTCTGCCAGGTTGTCTAGGTGAATATAAGAAAATGTTTCAATTTAATTCCTGGTACTATTATTTATTATACTCTTTGTTTAGATAAATAGAAAACTTACCTCGTTAACATTTGTAGCTTGGTCAAGCTTTCTTTGAGCGAGGAATACGCGATTCTGTTGAACTTTGTTGAATTCCAACAAAATGGTGGTATTCTTGTTAAATTCGATGCCTAATAGTGAATCAGTGTCCGGAGTATTACCGATAAGCGCCACCCATTCTCTGCCATACTTTTGATTCATACTATTGACCAGACTCTTTGAGACCGATTTATAATCTTGCACACTTGACAAAAGGACCAGAGCCTCTCCAACAGCGAAGTCTTTCATTGTGTTCACCATATCCGAGTTGATTACATCGATACCGACGCCCAACTCAGCCGGGCTTACGCTTGAGAAAGCCAACAAGGTTAAATAAATGAATACTTTCATATTGACTATGTTTGAATTATAAAAAACTGGTAAAAATTGACTTGCTTATATACTCTTAATTTCTGATATCATTTAAAATTATCAGTGCTTTAAATCCTTGTTCTAACAATTGGTTCTTTATCAAGAATTGCAAGACTTCGTTGAAACAAGAATCAGTGTCAACGAGCAAGATAAGAATAGTAGATATGGGAACACTAAGTTGAAGGCCTTGGCCTTCCTTATTCTTCTTGCATGAACTTATCAAGATGAAAGAAACATAAGTTTGTTGCAGACAGTGATCTAAAGTATAACAAAGACCCCAAGCAATTTATTATCTTGTAAAAACACGTGCTAGACATGTGATAAGAATGGAAAGGTGCGAATCTCCCAGAGATTTCAAATTTTATCTGTTTTTGGTGAAACATTTATCAAATTTTAAGATTAAAAAATTATATTTTTTCTTTGAAATTTTGTCCTGAGAGTTTAAATTCAAATATTATCAATTTAATTCAAGTAGCAATGATTTTATCAAACATTGGAACATTATTTACAAAGATATGAAAACTTTGAGTGCCACTGATCTTGAGCTTATTTAAATAAATAATGCAATAATTAGTGATCTAGATGAATTTCAGTCGAGAACTCTACTTGGTAAAATTCAATAAAAGCTATTTAATAGCTTTAATTTGAAAATGGCGGCTCACCATCGACCTTGATTAAAGTAGTCTTTTGAATTTTATAAACTCATTAAATAGACCATGTTAATAAGCCAGTTAATAAGCTGGACAAATTTAATCCACTTGGAAAATTATTTAAGAGTTTATTTGAATTTAATAGTTACATTCGAAATTAATTAAAATAAATACAAGAATAGATTATGCTGATGAAAATATAATTATCTCGACAAAAATGTCACCAAAACTGAAAGAATATGCAGTTAAGTCACGTGAATCGAATGTGAAGCACCGGCCGGAACCACCAGTAGTCACAGCAAATTGGCCCGTCTTATAAAGTTGAGCCTGAAGAGCACCTTCCAATTCTTGGCTAAACAGTCTATAACACCATTCATTGGAGTATTCGTCTGTTCCAAGAAGACATTTATTACTGGTTCCTTTATTGATAACTTGCTTGGTGATATTGATGGCTGAACTTAGATCAGACGGCGCACTACCCACCCAGTTATACCGTACGTTTGCCTTTTTAGCATTCTCAATTATTGTCTGCCAACTTGACTATGTTGAAATAATTTAACCATGTTCAGAGTAGAAGAACAAAGGGAAATAGAAAAGAAAATTTACCTTGTTTGCATCTTGATCAAGCTTTCTTTGAGCGAGGAATACACGATTTTGTTCAGTTTTGTTAAACTCAAACAAAATGGTGGTGTTCTGGATAAATTCAATGCCTAATAAAGTATCAGTGTTGGGCCCGATTAGCGCAACCCATTCTTTGCCATACTTTCCATTCATACTATTGATCAGTCTCTTGGAGGCCACTTTATAATCTTGCTCAAATGACAAAAGGCCAAACATCTCTCCGAGAGCATAGTCTATCATTGAAGGCTCCATATCTGACTTGATAACACTCAGGTGCACTGGTGGTTCTGCCGGGCTAACGCTCGAGAAAGCCAGCAAGGTTAAATATATGAATGCTTTCATATTGACAAAAATTAAACTATTACAATTTTAAATTGTCTGCATTCTATTGACTTGTTTATATACTCTCAAACCCTCTGTTATCAGTTTAAATGATCAGTGCTTTTAATCTTTTTTCAAACAACTGGTTCTTTCTCACTAATTGTATCAGAACAGAAGCTGACGGGGGAAGGGGAGGGAGGGTATCACAAAAAAGACCTATGTAAAGGCAATTTCCAATTGGACTTAAAATGAGAAACCGACCACGCTAATGCAAATCACATAGAGCTGGGAATTACTTTCCACCAATCTATGAATAAATATTTTTATTATCTTTACAAGACTCATTAAGAAAATCAATAAAATTTATCAAGATTAAATTTTCATTTATTTAAAATAAGGTTTTTCTATGAGGTGCTATTATTTCGAAAAATAACTGACCAAGTTGAAAATAATAACTATTTCTCTTGTCATCAAGTCTTGCATTATTACTATAAGCAAAGCATTTATTAACCTTGCCAACGTTTACGACAAAATGTCCATCTTTATAGAGTTGTCTAAGATCATTTAACAAATCAAAGGATAACAGTGTATAGCAAGAATTTTGTTTGATGTCGTCGGTTCCGAGGTAACAATTCGGGACCTTCTTGAGCTGTTTCTCAATATTTTGTCTAGTTATATTTATTCCCAGGTTCAATTCGGTTGAGTTTTCACCAGCATAGCCAACTCGCAATTGCCCTGAGCGAGCTTCTTCTAAGATTGTTTTCCAATTTTCCTATTTATATATTTAATTATTTTTAAAATCAATGAACGATGTTTATTCTGGGTTTCAAATTGACATTATCAATTTAGAAAAGGAGAAGACTTACCTGGTTTACATTTTCAGCTTGGTCAAGTTTTCTTTGAGCGAGGAATACGCGATTCTGTTGAACTTTGTGGAATTCCAATAAAATGGTGGTATTCTTGTTAAATTCGATGCCTAATAGCGAATCAGTGTCCGGATTATTACCGATAAGCGCCACCCATTCTCTGCCATACTTTTGATTCATACTACTGACCAAACTCTTGGAGACCGCTTTATAATCTTGCACATTTGACAAAAAGGACCAGTGACTGTCCAACAGCGAAGTCTTTCATTGTGTTCACCATATCCGACTTGATTACAGCGATATCCGCCTCCAACTCAGCCGGGCTTACGCTTGAAAAAGCTAGCAAGGTTAAATAGATGAATGCTTTCATTTTGACAATGTTTGAATTATAAAAATGTTTGGCATTAACTTGCTTATATACTCTTAATTTCTATTATCAATTAAAATTAGCAGTGCTTTTAATCCTTGTTCTAACAATTGGTTCTTTATCAAGAATTGCATGTCAACAAGCAAGATAAGATTAGTAGATATGGGAACCCAAACACCTTGAACAACCTTATTCTTCTGACATGAACTTATCAAGATGAAAGCACATGAGTTTTGCGCGCGTAGTGATTTAAGAGATTTAAAAGACCCCAAGCATATGATTATATTGTTAAAATACGTGCAACATATATGATAAGAATGAACGGGTGGTGTGAATTTCCCAGTGATTTCAAATTGGATATGTTTTTGGTGAAACATTTGGAATTACTTTTTAATTTGAAATATTGTCGCAAGAACTTTAAATTTATCAATAATATCTTGATATGTAATTCAAGTAGCAAATGTTTTTCAAATGCTATTTTTGTTTAAGCTATTTAAGAGCTTCTATTTGAAAATTGAGCCATTTCATGAAGCCGATCTTGGTAAATTCATTGATATAAAATAATCAGATTATTATAGAATTTATTCAATTAAAATTATAACCAGTTAAATCCAAAATTGGTAATTGGAAAAGATTACAATAATAAATCATGACGATGTAAATATAATAACTTCTACAAATATTTCACCAAAACTGAAAGCGTACGAAGTTATTTGATCAGAAACATATGAGGAGTAACGACCAGAGCTCCCACTAGTAGCAGAAAATTTTCCCGACTTATGAAGCTGGGATTTTAGTCCATTTCTCAATTCCACGCTCAACACAAAATAACACCAGTCATTGTCGTTTGCAGCAGTTGGATTTGTGAAAAAACAATCACTTTTTACTGTGTTCGTGGAGTTATTGATAACTTGCTTGGTGATATTGATGGCTAAATTCAAATCAGAGGCCGAGAGAGTGCCATTCCAGTTATGTACTACTTCTGATTTTTTAGCACTCTCAATTATTGTCTGCCAACTTGTCTAGATTGAAATGAAAAATCACCAAGATAAATATTTCGAGAGAATAAAATAATAGGAAGTGCGCAAATCAATAAAAGTTTTACATGAAAAAAAAATATTACCTTGTTCTCGTGTCCAGTGTCAAGCTCTCTTTGAGCGAACAATACACAGTTTTGTTGAACCTTGTTGAACTCCAACAAAATGGTAGTGTTCTTGATAAATTCAATACCTAATAATGAATTAGTGTCCGGGTTGTTACCGATAAGCGCCACCCATTCTTTGCCATACTTTTGTTTCAAACTATTGACCAAACTCTTTGAGACCGCTTTATAATCTTGCACTTTTGACAAAAGGAGCAGTGCCTCTCCAAAAGCATAGTCTCTCATTGTTTGCTCCAACTCAGCGGTATTCACGCTTGAAAAGGCAAGCAAGGTTAAATAGATGAATACTTTCATATTAACTTTTCCAAAGAAACGCTTACACAATGTTTGGGCTTTTTTTAAAGCGCTTTTCAAGTTATGGCTAAAGAGCGCTGCAAGAATGGGTTTTTGATTAGCAAAGGGGTGATTTTAATATGATCTTGGAACTAAGTCGTCAAAAAAAGGCTGTAACAATCTTTAGCTAAACCAAATTCTTATTACAAACATCATTATACCGTTAGTTTCGGTCCGCTTTTCCATTTTGGAAAGTTTGAATAATTGTTTTAAAATTTATTTCGTATCCAATCTCGAATATTAAATTAAAAATTTTCAACTAGTTACATTCGAATTTCATTGAAAATTGATAATTATGTGTATTTATATATCTCAAAATAAATTTGACCGAAACTGAAAGAGTAAACATAAACGCCACCCGAACCAAATGTGAAACAACGACTGGTACCACCAACAGTAACAGAAATCAAAGAATCCTTATAAAGCTGAGTTTTAAGAGCGATTTCCAATTCTTGGCTCAACAGTCTATAACACCAGTCCACGGAGAATGCATCAATTCCAAGGACACAATCACTCTTGATTCCTTTATTGATGACTTGTTTTGTGATATTGATGGCCATATTTATCTCAGCTACAGTTGCAGTATCATTCCAGTTTGATCGCACTTCTGACTTTTTAGCAGCCTCAATTATTGTCTGCCAACTTGTCTAGGTGAAATTGAAAATTTTAATTTTATTTTTAAAGTTATCACCGTTCTTACCGAATATTAAATAATTTATGGTTATTGGGGTCAGTGGTATCGAGAAATGCAATTTCCTGAATTTAGAAAAGGAGAAAACTTACATGGTTCAAATGTCCAACTTGCTCAAGCTTTCTTTGTGCAAGGAATGTGCGATTTTGTTGAATTTTATTGAATTCCAATAAAATTGTGGTATTCTTGTTAAATTCAATGCCCAACAGTGAATCAGTTTCCGGATTGTTACCAATCATCGCAACCCATTCTTTACCATACTTTTGATTCATAGTATTGACCAAACTCTTCGAGACCACTTTATAATCTTGCACGTATGTGAAAAGGACCAGTGCCTCTCCGACAGCGTAGTCTCTCATTATGTGATCCATATCTGACTTGATTATAGCGATATCGATGTCCAACTCAGCAGGACTTACGATTGAGAAAGCTACCACGATTAAATAAATTGAAAGTTTCATATTGACAATAATTTTTTTTAATTGTGCGATTATATTTTTCTGAACGATATTAACTTGCTTATATACTCTGGAACTCTATCAACTTAAATGATCATGTGTTTTAATCATTATTTAAACAACTGGTCTTTCTCATGAATTGCATAAATT
Source organism: Minunthozetes semirufus (assembly GCA_034699985.1). Classification (NCBI taxonomy): domain Eukaryota; kingdom Metazoa; phylum Arthropoda; class Arachnida; order Sarcoptiformes; family Punctoribatidae; genus Minunthozetes; species Minunthozetes semirufus. The sequence goes on along the minus strand of JAQIXD010000825.1, from coordinate 767 downwards.
CGTTTAAACAATGATATAGTACGGAACCAGTTGCCCACCATTGTGAATTTGCCCTTTATTCTTTTAAAAATTTTATTTGTTCATCAAATAAGATTCTTTTACAATGATATGGGATATATTTTATATTCAAGGTTCAATTTTATATTTGAGAAATTTTATTTTTCTTGATGCTGTTTGTTGAGTTTAATTCTTTTTAGGCCAATTTATGCAATTCTTGAGAAAGAACCAGTTGTTAGAACAAAGATTAAAAGCACATGATCATTTAAGAATAATCGTTTCCCAATTGAAAAATTGTTATATATTTTCTATTTTACCAATTAATAGTCTATAAAAGCTCATATAAAATTTCCAACACTAAATTATTCTTGAATCCTTTTTTACATTTGTTAAGAAAATGTAGATATTTGAGAATAAATTAGATTATCAAGTAATTTTTTTTCCAAAAATTTCGAATTTACTTGTGTGGAAAATAAATGAATGAGATTCAAATTTAAATTGATTTATTAAAAATAAAATAAGAGACATACATTATCATGGTTAGATAAATAAACTCAAAATCTAATAATTTCAAAGTAAATATCACCAAGGGTGAAAGACAGCGAATTAGTATCGCGGGAAACAAAGGTGAAGCCAAGACTAGCACTTCCAGTGGTGACTGCGAACAGTTGTGTGGAATAGAGTTGGCTCTGGAGGGCTGACTCCAGGTTAGCGCTCAACAGCCTATAGCACCAGTTATTGTCGTAAACGTCTGTTCCTATGGTGCAACT
>JAQIXD010000824.1:0-20382 GCA_034699985.1 Minunthozetes semirufus | reverse complement strand
TAAGAAAATGTCCATTTCTTGCTACTTTTTCGTGATAAGAAGCGTAATAAGATGTAACAATTCCTTTCCTCTGTGAATTTATTCTCGTATTTCAGTATTAAAGAGAAACTCGCAGTCGAGAGGGTCTGCAAACGATGGCAAAGAATTATCCTTCAATTGTCTGAAAAGCAAACGGGTGTCGGAACCACATGGAGTTCAGACAATGACTCGTATTGTCTCGAAGCAAATCGAGAACATTCTGTCATTTTGGGTGATGTTAGGGATGCCTTTCCGATGACAAACGGATGGCTATACGACATGACAATTGATGAGTCTCTCAAAAACCTCTCATATTTGGCACAAAAGTGTCCGAATCTGAAGTGTTTTCATTTAAGTCACTCAATAATAAGTCCGAAAACTTTTGAACATTTGGTGGAACTGTTCCCTGACTTTGAATGTCTTCATCTAAAGGGTAACCATATATTCAAAGAAAGACTCAATAAATAGATTTTTATTAAATTTTTTGATAATTTTCAGGAAATATCCTAAAGTTGTCGACACTTGAGAGTCACGTCTGTATTAAAATGATTGACAACGAATGGGACACAATTGGAGCCATTTTAGGGCCATATATAAGACATTTATCAGTAGATCCTCATTACGAGAACAGAATGACTGAAACACAGATGAAAAATCTGATCCAACACTTCAAATGTTTAGAAGAATTTAGAGTCGGAACCCATTTCGAGAGGGATGTCGTCGGAAAATTCCTCGAATACTTACCCAAGAAGTGTCACCTCTTTTACAGTTTAGGTATTATTTTAATTAAATTTTGTTTTATTATTGAATTTAATGTTTTTGTTGACTCAACACAACTCAACACAACAATAGGCCGTGAATTTGGTTTCGATTCTCTTAAAGTATTTTCAGAAAAAAACGACAAAAATATAACTCATTTGTCGTACTTCTCGACCGCTTCCAAATCACACGAATCGGCGAAACTAATCGGTCAGCGCTTCACTAATTTGGTTAAATTGAAGATAAATTTATCGTTCAATGAGTCTATACTGACCGCCCCCTCGCCGCTCATCCATTTGGAACGACTAAAAGAATTCTCTATTGATTTGAACACTTTTGCGGACACACACGTCGACGACGGCATCATTTGGCTCATTAAAGACGGTTTGCCATCAGTCGAGACATTAGAGATATCGCGCGCCTGTCTCTCGAGTCGAGCCTTCAATTCTATATCTTATTGTTTACCACATCTGAAGAAATTGGTCCTCAAATCAGTGGAAATCCAATGCAACTGCACTTCTAGTGATTTAAGAGATCGAAGCGAACGCTATAAGTGTTCCGTTTGTAAGCAAAAGTGTTGGAAATCAGTGTCAGAGTTACGTCACTTGAAGTCACTCCACATAATTGGATACTATTTCAGGACAGAGAAACCAAAACCCTTTCACGAAGAATTGTGCGAACTTTTGCCACAATTCCTTAATTTGAGACATTTGTCGATATTTAGGTTTGACATCAGTTCCACTAAAATATTTGAATCACTCAATAAATTAATGGACAAAAAACAAGACCCAAAAGATATCTTCATTTTGAAGCTGAAGTCCGTTCCGATTACACCTAAAGTTAAAACTCCGAAAGTTTTTATATTTAGAGAGAATTTTATGTTATAAACAATTATTTATATTTAGTTTTAAATAAGTTTTAATTAGAGTTTAATTCATTTTATTATTAAATAAAACACTTTATTATTTACCGAATTATGACTGACTTTCCTATCTTCTAATGTCAATCCATTGGAGAGTAGGTTATAGTTTGGCTTTAATTTTAGAATCATTTCCACTAATTATTGAGTATTTAAACAAAGAATTGAATCAATTTTAAAGACATTTGTTTTATTTTGAATGAAAAATATCCTAAAATGACATCAATTTGTTGTATATATCGACAAATTGTCAAAATATGTGTCATATATCCCATTAAACACTATATCTATTAAATCAATAAAAACAGTTATAATTATTATTAACATTAATATAATAATAGTTATAATAATAATAAGTTTATGTAAAAACAAAACCAATTTTACAGAGAAAACAGTTTTAAAAACAATTTTTAGTTTAAATAAAAAGTGATTTCATTTCAAACATTGAATGAAAGGTAAAATAAATTTCCAATAATTCGAAGAAAAGTATTTCAAAAATATATATAAATTGAAAAAAGTTTGTTTCGGATATCAATTGAAACCATTTGTAAAGAAAAGAGAAAATGAATTAAAATTATTATTAATTATATTTTGAGTTAAACCTAACTATTGTTATAATTTCTGTAATTAATAGATATATTAATTATGAACTGTCTGTCCATCGCTACCAATGACTAGTAAAAGGGGTCAGTCCTATTACTCAAGAAGGCAACAGGTGCGCACTATAGCCTCGGAAACCACGTAGGGGTCGCAGTTAGATGAGGGACGTCTGTCCTCAAAATACCCGTAGCCATCATCAGCCACTGATCTGGGAATCCTAACACTGGCTCCTCTATTGGCAACGCCTGCAGAAAACGTGTTTATATTTGATGTCTCGTGACGTCCAGTTAGACGGCGCTCATTATCTCGACCTCCGCGCGGGTCGTATTTCGTGATATGTTTTGCGTGATTCTTCCTCAATGATTCAATGGCGGACTCAATCTCAGACAGACCTCCCTTTTCTCTCATTTTCTGTGTACTGAAGTTGCAGTGAGCGCCGGCACCGTTCCAATCACCAGGAATTGGTTTCGGATCAAATGTGACAGCGATGTGGAAGTCTTCGGCCACTCTGTGCAACAAGAATCTGGCCATCCATAAGTCATCCCCAATAGAGACGCCCTCACAGGGACCGACCTTTAAATGATTTATTATTCAAATTTAGTTCATTAGATGCAAAAAATCACAAATAATTGTCTGTTATAATAAAATTAGATAATTATTATAAATGTTTGAATAATATGTTTTATATAAATTACATAATATTATCTAAATTATAGATAAATGATGAGTGGGATGGCTTACAAAGCATTGGTAATTGAGATTAATCAGTCAAAAATCAGGCAAAAATTGTTCTCATGAGTGTTGCTATTAACCAATTTAGACCCCTCTTAGTTTCATATGATATAAATTATAAGAATATTTAAGACAATATCTAATCATTTGTTATTAGATTTCGTCAATGGATTCAAAGGTCGAGATTTCCTTAACTGAGTCCTAAATTGTGATAAACGATTGTCTACTCTGTTCTTAAGATAAGAAAAATCATACGATTATCTGATACACACCTGGAATTCCCACTGAGCGGGCATTACTTCTGCGTTTTCGCCGGCGATATTGATTCCGGCGTAAAGACAAGCCTTATAGTGAGCCTCAACAACATCTCTACCGAAGACTCTGTTAGTGCCGACACCACAATAGTAGGGTCCCTGCGGTCCTGGGTATCCGCCCTGAGGCCATCCCAATGGCTTGTTTCGATCATTACCGTCCAAAAGAGTGTATTCTTGTTCGATTCCAAACCAAGGATGTTGGTCCTGTACCATATCCATGACCATTTTGCAGGAGTGTCTCGTATTACTCTCTGTCGGGTTCTTATTGTATTTGATTGTCTCACACATAACCAACTTGTTGTCACCGCCGCGGAAGGGGTCGTTATATAACTGAACGGGCAATAGATACACATCTGCGTTACTGCCTTCCGCCTGTCCAGTAGATGAGCCATCAAAGTTCCAGATTGGGAGCTCTGATGCGAGCTTTGGCACGAAATTAACGGTCTTTGTCTTAGCTCTGACGTGTTCGCCACTGCCATCGATCCAGACATACATGACCATCACCTTGTCCTTAGGCTGTTGAAGAGCCATGTATTTGCCGAGAATGGCGGCGTTCGATACTAATGATGTCGCTTCCATTATATCGTAATTTTGATGAAAATTCTTCAAAAAATCAAAAAATAAATTAAATATTAAATACTTTTCAAAATCTAAACAAAAGTTGATTTTATTTCTCAACTTTTTTTTTGAAAAAAAGGATTACTTTGTATTCAAAAACAATTATTTATTCGTCGAAACTTGTGCTGAGCTCTGAATATGAGATACTAATGGAGAGGTTCAGTAGTTTTAAAACTGTTATAATCTTTTGGTTGGGAATCGACTAAAATTTATATCAATTGTTAGTCAAGGACTCTATAGATAAACTAAACAGGATTAGATTTGAGGGACAAACACATCATTAATGGCACAGAATAATTATTCACTAATTATAACTAAATTCATCATTAGTTGGAAAAGTCGCTCCCAGGGCTGTCCAGACATTTTGGGTTCTAGGAAGTGGTCCAGGGAGTAGTCTCTTATCTAATTAATTTCGATCAGTGATAGTGACAATAATCTTGTATTAGAGAAAATCTCTAAAAATTAATTATAATCTGGTTATCTTATTTTTGATCACCATGATGTTTGGAGAAAAGGATGAACACTCCCTTTGGATACCCCTAAGTGACTGATTTGCAAATAATGAGAAATTTTGAAAAAAATAAAATGAAATGAAATTCTTATCAAAATATAGAGAACTCTTTGAAATATGTCATTTGAATTGTTATTTTGAATCAAATAATATGTTTTAGTTGTTTAATAATTGACTCAACGAATGAAAAATGAGTTTTTAATTGAATATTTGTGGAAATTATTTGCAGATCACATGAGATAACAGTTTTGAAGTCCTGACGAAAGACACAAATTGTTTGAAATTTGTTTTTATCAGTCAATTGATAACAACTTTTTTTTCAAATACAGAGAAAAGTTTTATTTAATTATAATTTCCACTCAAAACATCTCCTACACTGCCATACATCAGATAAAAAACTACAAGATCATTTATGTATGTATACTGACCAGGAATGTTAGTTGTCTGAACTACTATATATGACTTGTAATGTAATTATGGAATAGGAATTCCGATTATATTCCGGGAAGTTTATTATTTTTTGTCACAATTCAAAGGTTTGCATAAAATATGAATTATTAGAATTGTTTGGAAATTCAATTCATTTATGATTCAGTTATGACTTATTAGTGATGACTTAGATTTGTGTCATTAGTTATGTCATATGTGTGTTGGGCGCACATCATCTCCTTTTGATTTTACATGATTTAAGAATTGAGAAATTGCATGACAACACATTACAACATATGCTGATCTGAAATGCTCAAGGCCTTCACCTTCAGTGGTCATAAATGTTAAAAATGTTGTTTCTTAGGAGCAGTCATTGGCCAGTTGTCATTGGAAATCATTGGAAAATACCCAAATCATATTAGTCAAGGACTTAAACAAGAATAATTTTTAATTGACAACAGGAGCTCGAGTTAACCTGAAAACAATTTATGATTAAGTTGTGTAATAATAGTGTTCTGACCATTTTATGATCATTTTTCAAAAAATAAGATTTTCAACTTATTTTCCAAATCATTCACTGAAATAATCAGAAAAATTTCTAATCACAAAATGTCTCCGATATTTCTGATAAATAAGGGACTGATATTGGCTTACATCACAAGTTAAGGCATATTTCACAAGATTTTCAATAACATATCATTTGTAAGGAATCCCTAATAAAATATATCGATTTTATGTTCATTAGTAGTTCGCAATTATGATTGTGTTTGTTTGTGAACAGTTTTTATTTATAAGATAAATAAATAACATAACAAAAAATAATGCATTAGAATGACATTAGAATTACCAACAATATTGTTATTCATTACCTATGAATATATAAATGATATTCGGAATAATTTAGAGTACATTTTCAATCGCATTGTTTTCATACTTTTTATCGATTAATCGACAAATAAGAAATGAAATGCTTTTTATATCAAATTTTGTTTTTTCGTAAGCATTTGTTTACTGAATATTAAGAATGAATCAAAAGAGAAATATTTATTTGATTTGTCAATAATAAGATATAATAAGATGTAATAAACAGATCATTTCCATTAACATTCCGTTAGTAAGACTTACATCAGATGACAAATCGGGAAAAATATACTTTTTCTCTGCGAAAAACAAACCTTTGTTTTGATAAAAAACTATAATTATTTGTAAAATCAATGATTAATTGTTAAACTAATTATAGGGAAGACATAAACATTCATATAAAGCCCAGGAGGAAGGGTGTAACTTCACTACACCTCAGGACTGTGCAAAGAAAATGTCCCTAGATGGTCCCTTTTTTGATATATAAATCTGTATTATTGTTAGTCTTCACAATTAATTGCTTAAAATGATTCTATGAATTCCTTAGTAACACAACTGAATCAATATAATGTATGATTAAAACGACAAAATAATGATCAAAATTATTTTACGCATTTATTTCAATTGAATGATAAATTCATTGATAAAATAAGTGTTTTTTCAATTACTTCTCTCAAACAATAAAATAATATCTCATTTGTTGAATCAAAAATCGATTCACTTCTTATTGAAGTTTGGAAATCAATTGTTTTAATAGTGGGTTATTATTATCAGAACTAAATTATGTAATAAATCAATGGAAAACCCATTTGTAAAGTTATAAAAATATCTAATCAACAGTTTATTAGAAATGAAATAATTGAGAAGCGGTTCAATTGATTAACAATTATTGAATTGAAAGCGAAAATAATGTGAATTACTTACGGTTTTCAGAAAACACTTCAACGTTTTGGAGACAGAATTGGTTTCAAAATAAAAATCTAGACTTCAATTAGAGCTGACTCTTAAGTGTTTATCAATTTATAGGATCTCATAAGTATTGGGCTTTCCTTCATTTGAAGGACAGTTTTATATCATATTTGTCTGAATTTGTTTAAAAAACAACTCAGAATTAGGTCCAAAGCAATGTAAATGTAACTCAAATTTCAACATTTATTACAAATTCTAGGAAATATTCAAAAGAAAAACTTGATTAATCAATTTCTATAACTGACCTTTATTCAAAAAAGATAAATTTTGTCAAAATTTTTAGGAATTGATGATTATATTAAGAAAAAAAAACTATCAAAATCTCAATAATTGTTGAAAGTATTGGCAATTCTTTGCATTCAAAATGAAAGCCAGAATTTATAAGTTTGTAAAATGTAATTTCAATCGCATCGAGCAAATAGTAGGTGTAGTTTAGACTTAAATTAGAGTAATTCAGAGTCAGACATAAGACAGACAATAATTTTCATAGATTACATAATACGAGAAAAGTTTCGCAATTATTTTAACAGATTATGTTATAATATTTACCTCTTTTTGAAGACCAAATAAATTCAAAGCAATACTTATTTTTGTAAAATTGACTCAATTTAATCACTATTTCATAAGTTTTGACAAAATATTTGATTGAAAAAAACTAATTGATTTCCACACAAAAAGTGTTGTGAATTCTGTGTTCAGAATATTTATAAAACCTCTTATATGACTCAAATGGTTGAGCGAATCCTTGAGCTGTTGTGGCGATCAATACATAAATCTGATGAAACGGTGAGCCATTATTGCTCATCGGATCCGCGATTTAGTTCGAGAACATTTAAAATTTATTATTAAATTTATACTCATTCCTCACACTATTAAGAAAATGTACACGAATTCCGAAAATTTCAGTTCAGAAAGGAGTCACATCAAGTTTTTTTTTATTTAAAATACCCTTTTAATACACAAATCAAAGTGAGAGAAGAGAACTAAAAATAGTGGTTTGGAAAAAATAAAACCTTTTTCATCATAAACTAAAAAATAGACAATAAACAAACACTTCTGAAAATATTATTCAGTTTTCCTAGAATTGTGATTGAGTTTGGCTGAGTTGAGTTGAGTTGAGTTTAGTTTAGTTGAGTTAGGTAATTAACTAATAATAATATTTTATGTCTTACCTTAAATGGAATAATTTGCTTCTGAAAAGATTGTCTGATTTGTTGTTATAAAAGTATTAAGAATGAAATAGAGTTTCTAGCGTTTTAAAGATTTTTATCCTTGATAAACTCTAAATTTTAATCAAGTTGTTTTTATTTAGAATGGGGACCAAATCCAATTAAATAATCATGTGATGGAATTTCATAAGATTGTTAATCCTAGACTTAACCGACAAGTTTTAATCAAAACTAATTGAAGTTAATTACAATAAATTAACGGCCAATCGATTGAATGATGAAAAACAAACTCAGATTACAGAATAAAATTTGATTTTACTTTCACTTTATTTCCTAAAATCATTTGTTTCCCTCCGATTATATTCTTTTGTTTCTGAATCATTTGATCAAGATTACTTTCAAAATATATATTTTTCTTCTAATATATGTTTAAGCAAAGTGTCGGAAGTGTTTATTGAGAAAAATGTTTTTGATTGTCTCTAAATCATAACTTAGCAACAAATCGATGCAAAAATATAACGTTTCGCTAAGTTTTATATTAATGGAAAAGTGCTGAAACAAAAAATAGATTTGACAGGAATCACATGAATGATAATTTGGGAATCCATGTCATCAAACAATAATACGATTTTTATACTCTTTAGTCTACTATAAGATACAGTAGTCTTCACCAATTTCTCCTCTTATAATGCATTAAATGCATGTATAATGTATGAGATTCTATGAAACATTAATTTCAAATCCATTCATTACTCAGTGGTTTGTAAAGAACATCTAGTTCATTATATTGGGTTGCTTTTATGGCTTATTTTTATCATTATTTATAGTGAATAAAGAAGCACTAACTTGTACATCTATTATTAATGCTCAATTTTTTATGTAAGATATTAATGCAATTTCAATAAATTGAATCAATATTTAAGTATTTTGAGTGATTACAGTAATCACAAATCAATTTAGGTTTAGATGTCTTAATTTTGTCTTTGTTTTTCTTGCTCATACAATATATTATATTGAATATTCTGTGTAATCAGTTAATGGGTAATTATTCTGTTCAAACACTAATTAAATATAATTTTGTTTCTTATTCAACGAAAATAAATTATTATTAAAATGAGAGCAAATGACTGAAATGAAGCCTTAGTTGTAATGACATCGGTATTCCAGTTAAGAAAGTTTTGTAAACCTATTGTTATAATTGTTTCAAAGAATTCAATGTTTGTATAATTTTTGTGATTACCTCTAAAGACATCTAAACTTTGATGTCTCAAGAATTTACTGAATTTAATCGATTTTTCAAATCAGTATAAAATACCGTAAAGAAAGTGAAAGTAAATTGAATTTATTTTCATTATATTTTTTCATCTTCTCTATAGATTTGTTAAATCGATTGTAGAAAAGATGGCAACATGCATATTCACTAAATCTATTTATTTACAAACAGCTGCATCTAATTACAGTCGAAGTCGCCTATTGTTAAGGCGCTTATAGTTAATATCGGCTATTATTAACCCAATGGCAAAACACCGGCCGTTTATAATTCATGTATTGAGAATCGCTTATAATTAAAATCGGATATAATTAACAGAATTGTCTTTCACCCTCGCGTTAATTATACGCGACTTCGACTGTATATGTAAAAATAGAAAGACCTATTATAAGTGACACTGAAAATTTCAGTATAGCTTTGTTTTTGTTAGAAATCAATTGAGTTTGTATTCAAAACAATCGATACATTTGAGTGACGTTAAGACACAAATGATTTTCATATCAAACTTAATGATAATTTTCTGCGAGAATTCTATTAAAAACATTTTCAAACATTATTTGAATATTCGGAATACTTTTGGTCCAAAAACTTGTTTCTGGTTTGAAATCAATAGAATTGAATGTTAAGAATAAATAAACTGAATAAATGAGTGTTTCATTTGGCAAAAACCCCATTATATTTGAGTTTAAAAATCTTTTAGGATTTAGTGATGACTTTCTAAAAACGTTTCAATCGTTTAACAAAATCAAAGCCCGAGTCATGAGTGCAGAGATTGGATGAAAAAAGAGTTAAATGGTGTGTAGAGTTTGAATGCCAGTAACACAGAGTTAGCTCATAATCTAAGTATTGGTTGACGTGAATCTCAAGCAATGGTAAGTTATATCTGGTGGCTGAACAGGCGCTGGCATGTAGTGATCACTTGACAATCACGTGTAGTTCTATATAACTATCACTATATTCTGTCAAAGATTGATATAAATGCGGGATATTCTGCAGAATAGCTCAGCACAGACCCAACAGTCCTATTGCGCAACTTTATGGCTCTGCTCCGGGTGTAAGACTGACTGATAGACTCACTCCTGGAAAGGCATAACTCAACCAAAATTCAGGATCAATTAAAATGAGTTTCAGAGATGAATTAAATTCATATTAAAGTAAATTTATTTCATTTTTATTCATAATGTGTTTAATGAAATATGTATTGAAATATAACCTAAATATTCAGTGAAACTTCACTTTTTCTGTTACATACAAAATAAATCATTGAATTCTGCTTTATTTAAGTTAAGACTTTTTTGTCCTAATTATACAATGAATTGCATAATGAAAAAGAAGGATAAAAAGACTTCCCTTTGAAGTGATTCCAGAGACGGAACTAGACTTTGATTTCATTGAATTTTTGTATTAATATTTCACAGAAAACAAAATATATTGATTTAATGAAATTCAATCAACAAATACAACAATTCTTTCAATACTTAATCAATATTTTGTTTGAATAACTCTTCTCTCAATTTAAACGCAAAAATAGTTAGAATATGATCTCTAATAACCAGAAGAATGGATTTCCATGTATTTTATTCAAGGAAATGGAGTATTGGACTCAAATTTAATACTCTGTTTAGAAATTCAATATTTTAAATATTTGAAAGATGTTGCATAAAGGAACATGTATAATTTCAATCGTGACATGATTAATTAAACCCAGAACCATGTTCATTTAACAAAATCATATGTTTGAAGTGCATTTCTAATAATTGCAAAATCAGCTAAAATTAAATGACATTTATTGATGTCTTTTTCAAGTGTTTTTCAAATGACATTTTCAGTCAAATTCTGATTAGAAATTGATTTTTGATTAAAAATCGCCAGAGATTTGACTCAAAGAAAAATATGTATTTATCAATAGTTTTGGTGATTTTTCTTTATATTCTAGGGAAATATGTGTCACAAATGTTAATGAAATTGTCGTCAGAAATAGTGTTAAAATAAATTTGTGAAAATCTAGTTTATCTATTCTTGAATTGAGTAAATGAGTATTGGAGTAAACTTCCAGAAAGAGCACAGAATGTGTGGAATGCAATGTCGCTCAGCTGTTACTACCATTTCATTTGCTATGGATTTTGTATAACACAAAACAAACACAAAGTTTTCAAATACAAAGTCATTGCAAACAAAAAATATTAAGAATTAAAACAATAGAAAAGACTTACAATTGGTTTATAAGTTGTTAGAGGATCGTATGTCTTCTCATTGAAGGCCTGTCCAGTGTTGGAGTCCTCAATTTAAATAGTTTATAAAATATTTTTGGGTAAAAATATTGTGGAAATTCATAAGAAATAATAGGATAGGAAAGAATGGATTTCAAACTGTGCTCTCTCTCTCTCTCTCTCACTCTCAGAGATATACAGAATCAATGGTTGGCAACACTTACTATAAGAGCGCCGACTGTTTCTAGTGATGCGAACGGAGTAAAGGATTCGACGCAAACGTCGTCCTAACAGTCAGACGATGAAAGCGATTGTACTTAAAGTAATGCTCGGAATTGCAGTCAATATTGTAGTCTCTCCTGAATATTCTTTACTAATTAATTGAGAGCTGACTCTTCATTAAATTATATAATTTCTTCATTAGATTGCGAACTGAGTTTAAGACAATGTCTGCTCGTTTGGAGTAATAGTATTTTTTTCTGAATTGAATTTTTATTAAATTTGGAACAATTTTTCAATATTTAATCATTTCCTATACAGCTTTTAGTTAAAATAGGTCGTCCTCTGCCTCTCCTTTTCAAAAATCATGTGTTCATTGAGTGATAGACTGCACGTCAACAAAAAATTATTCATCTCTTTATTGTTTTTACTTTTATTTTATTTTGAAATTTAAGCTCTAAAACACATTTTTCTGAATAAATATATATTTAATTATATTTTGTGAGTCATTTATAAAACAACTGTTTTTACAGAATTTTATTTTTTGTAATTTTAGTGAAACATTTCAAACAAATCATATGACAAAAGAGACGATTGAATGATAATTTCAATTGAATTACTATAATTAAAACTATGAATCGCCAAGTATCAAACAGAAAACCATGCTAACTAAGATATGTGTTGGTCATCTCCCAATTTCATGAAAAGAGTTTGATGTGAAGTGCAGTAAAAACTTGATCGAAGAGTAGATTATATTCTTTTATGAGAATAAAAAGGGAATGAATAGAATGACGAGTATTGTTGTGTTGGGTTATTATGTTTGGCACTAAACTCCGGTTAAAATCATTTTCTGAATAACTTTTCTCTAATTTAATTACATTAAAGTTAGAAGTAATCATTCATTTGAAAAATTCTCAAAATATTTTTGAATTTGATTTGAAAACAATTTATTTTACTCATTAAATTGTCGTTCAGAGTTTATATATTTGGTTTGTACAATGATCTTATCTCTTTTGAAACAACAATTTTTGGAAAAATTACAAAAAAGTATTTCATTTAGATTCAATTATCAAATGTTTTATGGTTTGACTCAAAAAGCTTTGAGAATAATTCAATTTTAATCAGTTTTTCATTAATGGAAAACAAGATAATCGCTTATTTGAAACGGAAACGAATCGGTTCAGAGTCAGTTCGTAACCAAGAGATCGTTATTTTAATTGAAATTAAGAATGAATTATATAAATACGAAAAACACAAATAAATAAATGATTATTATATTTAACACAAATCTAATGCAAACATTTAATTCATATATGAGTTAAGAATTGGTAATAAAAGTGTTTCTACTTTTGATTTATTAAATAAAAGTTATTTCTGAGTAAAGAAGAAGAAAACAAAATTACAAAAACGAATACTAAGACTAATAGCAGTTTTCTTTTCATAAATCATTCATAAAATATCGAGAAATTATGGCTAAAAGTGTGCACAGTATGAGCCATTATTCGGCCAGTCTCAGTCGTTATGCCCAACGAACTTCTGAATTCAAGACATTAAAGTTTACGCTAATCTTTTTCATGATTTTGAATGTCTTCTCTTCTATTTGGGTCTGTATTTACATCACAGAACAGTCCGACTGGGAGTTGAATTCTGCCAACGATGATCCCATCAAGAGGTCAGCAGTAAGCACGTGGACAATTTGGTCACTGACTGTCGTCATATTTGCTGATATTGTGGGAGTTATCCTTATTTTCGGGGTTTGGAACGACAGGAAGCGATGGATTATAGTATTGGGAGTATTTGCGTTTATATTCTCTATTTATGGCATTTCGAGTGTATACACGAGAGGAAGTATTACTTGTTTTGTAATCCCATTCGTGATCGCAACCCTTTCCGCACTCATGTATTGGATGATTGGTCACGAAGAGAGTCAGTATGATGTGGCGCGAGGACCAGCTCTCAGGACAGGAGTCAAAAGGTAGTCATTAAGTATTAATTCCTGAAATTAATTAATTTTTTTGTGTATTCAGTGTTAGTTAATACACTGTATGTTCGAGTCGTCAAAATTCTATTTCAAACATCTGAGACTTAGTATTACCATGCTAAAAAAAGTAGAAACTTGATTTTCACTGAATAGAAAGTTATTTTGTATAAACTTCTAATAAATATCAATTTAATGCTATTTTTCTCTTCAAATAAAATATTTAATTTTATATTCACATGAAATGCAATTATATTTTATTTGTTTATTAAATACACTTTAAGAATAAAATTCACTTTTTATTGTTTTATAAAAACCACAAATTCGTTCTAATTGTGAAAAAACAAGATGGTTTCAAATGATTTAATTCTTGGTAATTGTTTTCCAAGCAAATATTTTAATGGATTAGAAATAACTCTTTGTTATTGAATTAGCTATTTTACATCATTTCTTGGCTCAATAGGGCGACCCTTTCTTTCAATTGCTGGCTTTTAAGCCACAAAAAGTAAGAAAAGATGAAACTGACAAAAGTCATCAAAATATTAGTTATGTTAACAATAATAGGTTGAGGTATTAATTGAGCGAAAATCAAAAGAAAGGTAAGGATTTTCAATACAGACAACACCATAGAAAAAGTTGAGTTTTGGAGTAAGGCTACGATTATACCGAAAAATGTTGTCACAATTGATACGACAATAAGAGTGATGAATACATTTTTAACCTGTTGTTTATCAATATCATTGTTAACGTAGTCTTTTTCAAATGAAGACAACACTTCTGGTAAATTCCAAATCACAATAATTATATAAATAGCACTTAAAATAAGTAAAACATATTTCAGTAATTTTAAGATTAACTTATTCAACATATTTTAAGGAATAATTTGATTTCACGTTTATTAACAAAATATAAAAATTGTTTGCTCGTAGTTTTATATATGAATTTTCATAGATCAATATCTTTATACAGAGATCAAATCGATAACTGAGTAATTATAATCTTGGTAGTTTATTTGAATGACAATAGACACGTTAATTTTGTTAATATGTAAATTCAAAAGGGATAAAAATGGCCAATACATAGCACACCATATCTTAATAGATAACAGATTGAGTGTTCCATTGTTAGAGGAACAGACAAAGAATTTGAGTTGTAATTCTATGGAAATTAAGTGAACCATGGGCATAATGGGCATAATGGGCATAATGGGAATAATGGGCATAACATTATTTTTGAAAATATTTTGGTTATTACTGTTTGAGAAATAAATCGATAAAATTAATTGAATTTTTGACAATAAATAATAAATTATTTACATTTAAGGCACAGATTGGTATCTGCCATACATTCAAATATCGAGGAAAACGCAAAATTGTCATAATTTTAATTCTCATTTAATTATATCTTAAATACTACTTCAACCAAATTAGGGCTGTGCCACTGTAGGTGATGCAGATGTATAGACGGTTGGCTGAACCACATCAATACGAATCTTATGAGCGAACACAAATGCGAGGACAGCCACACAGAAGGGCACAATCCAAGAAGAATAACTACCACGAGTGTAGTCGTTGACTGCGGAGAACACGGAGTACGCCATGAGAACAGTGCCGTAAATCATAGTTAAGTTATAGTTCTCTTTATAAGCGCCAAAAATTCCGATCAAATTAATCAAATTAATTATAACAAGAAATGCAATTATGAATCCCTTCCATATTTTGGCTGAATTTGTTCTGTCCCCCAAATCGCCATAAGAGCCGTCGGCGTTCGGTATTTCATTCTGGGCGTGTTCTACAGCTTTTTCCAAATATATTCCGACCCATATTGAACTCAGAATATTGAGAACTGCGAACGATATCAAAATCCATTTAATTAAATTGAATGTAAAACTACGGTAAGAATTGGGAATCACTATCGGCCGACCCATTGTTCCGGTGTTTATTTCACTATAATTTTGTCAATTAATTCATGTATTTTTCATTTGTATAAGAAATGCATTTTGAGTGCAATCGATGTTCTGATAGTTGCTTTGGGAGACTCAGATATTTGGGATTTAGATATGAGTCCAATAAGTGTTTACAGTTAGAAAAATAATGTTTTTTTAACCGAAAGTCTGACTAAAAAACGTTAGAAAAATATGAGTCAACTCTTAATTAAGTCATCAAATAATAAAACGCTTAACACTAATGGCTTTAAATGAATTCTTTTGAATCATAACTGAAATATTTGTCATTCTCTGGTGGATATCGTGTATTCAGATAATTAAGAATTTATAAATTTTTATCTTTTTTATGCCTCGACTTAATAGTTGTGAAATCAAAGGATTAAATTAAATGTCAGAAATGAACACAATATTCAACTGAAAAATTTTAGTATTAGTATTATATCAATCAATCATTCTTGGAAAATCTCGATCATAATGTTAGTGTTTATCATACATAGAGTGTTAATATTAGAAAGTTATACAAAGAATAGGGAAATTCCCGGTTATAACTAATTTATTGAATGAACACAATTTAAAGAGAGTTTATTTGAAGGACACATTTGAGTGATTTGAAGTGAAATTAAATAATTTACAGATAAATATATTACCGAAAACGTTATGTTTAGACAAACGATTTAGTTTATAATTAAGTAGATTTGTCTGACATTGAGAATAATCGGAATCATTTTTGAAAACAATTCATTGAATAATTAAATTCTAATAAAATTTGTATTTTTATAGAAAAAACATTAAAAGAGTTTTCAAACTATTTATTAGTCATTAATAGGCGTCGAATAAATGGTCGGATGAATTACTTCCACTCGAATTTTGTGACCAAAAAGACAGGAGACTATACCAGCGGTGAAGGATACAGCCCATGCAGATATACTGCCTCGACTATAGTCAGAGGCGGCGCTGAAAATGGCGTAAATCAACATAATTACCCCGAAAACCATAACAATACAGTAGTGCTCTTTTATTGCCCCAAATATACCCAAAAGGCAGGCGATATCTGTTAGCACCAGAACAGTGATCGTCACTCCTTTCCAAACTTCGAGCTTTGTTTTGATATTACGATCGCGGTATGGGTCGAGTGGTCGATCCGATCGACTTTTAATTCTTTCAATGGTGTTATTCATGTGAATTCCGACCCAAATAGAACTCAAAATGTTTAAGAGTATGAGAAAAACGAGAGACCACTTGACAATCGAGAAAGTAGTTGACCTGTAGCTCATTTCCAGATCCCGTTCACCCATTTTGATGAACCTTTTGCACAATTATTCGAAATTCAATTTCGATTATAGAAATTCATATCATTTTAATGACTGATTTTGTCAATAGTTGTGAAGTAAAGCAAACGACAAAAATTTGTATTTTATTTGTTTCTGAGATAATAACCAAAGGATACACAGATAACAGTCGTTTACTTCAGGTCGAGTCAGGTCTAAATATACGGACAAAAGCGTTGTTGACTTTTCATCCCAACCATCGTTTGGACGACAAAAGAATGTGCAGAAAGTTTTATATAAATATTTTATTTTAATTTATAATGAATTATAAATACAAACATTTTATGAATGATTTTAAGAGTAAATAACAATTTAGTGAATATTCTTTGACACCAATTCTCATAATATGTTCAAATGGTGACAACAAATCTATTGACTCTATTTCCGAATATATCTTCGTATTGAGGAGGCCTGACTGGGGTTTGACATTCTTCATATTTGGGAGGTCTGGGGGGCATATCATTAATATTGTCCCCCAAATAATGAGAGTTAAATGCGTTGTTATTAATGCCTGAACTCTCAGAATCGGAATAATTTGAATCACAGTTTTTGAAACCTCTTAATTCATGCAATAAAAAGAGGGAAAGCATACAAACGACACAATTGAAGACCACATGAATATAAATTTTGATTCGAAGCATCACTAATATAGAGATGGGAACCGATATTACACTCAGAATACTAAAGATTGCGAGAAGTGATTCACTCGAGTAATAAATTCCAGTACAACCGAAGATCACTGAAAAGACTAATGAAACCAATGAATAGATTGGTGTAAGAATTGGATGAATGTTTTCATCAACATTAATGTCTTTTCTGTTTTGTGATTCACCACTACCATCACCACCACCATACTCAGTTTTTCGCACAAGGATCCAAACAGAGAGCAAATCATTGAACAGAATGGCTGCGATTAGCACAGATTTAAGAAATAATACCCTTGCTACTTTACATCCCATTTTGTTTTGGAATTCAATTTGTTTTTATTCATTACTCCTGAAAGTGAGTTTTAGCGATCAATTCAAAGATGAAATCTATTAAATATTATTGATATCTAATGTGAACAACAATTCTGGTAAAGACTGCCTTTTTATATACCACAGGAGTCCTGTCCTCAAAAGTTATCAAATGAATTAATGCAATAATATTTACAATAAGTTGTGATAACCTCTAAATTTTTATGTAAAGTTTATTTCGAGAAATTCATTGCAAAAATGTTATGAATACATGTATTTGAATCAAAAATCAAAGTTCATTAGTATTTTTCAAATATTTGTTTTGATCTTCAGATGATATTAACCGAAAGAAAGTGAATTCAAAGTCATTGTCCAAAAGAAAAGCAATATTTTACCCCTCATTAATTTGCTAATTTCTATTTATTTATCTTTTTATTGGTTAACTATTTCTATTTCCAATGAAAATTTTTCTTTGTTTCTCAATTCTTATCACAATTTTATTGATATTTCAAACGAATTAATACTTATTTCAACTAAATTTCTGTTTATTCAGTCTTCAGATAAAGAAGTTATTGAAAACAATAGGCTATAATCAGATATATTTCAAAGCTCTTTGAGCACTAGGAGTTTGGCACAAAAGTACCAAGGTTTAAACATTATATGGATAATAATGTTTACAAATTATGCTCACTTCTTCAGAGCTTTACAAATTAAAATAAATGCATATTTAACAAGTTTATCTGATATCGTAGGTTGTGCTTTAGACCATTATACCATGGTTAAAAATGATCTAAATCAAAAATCTTGGAGAAGAATGAAGTAAATCTAATTATTTAAAGTTCTTTTGAATTAATAACTTATGATTTAAATGACAATCAATTTATTGGAACAAAATATTTGATAAAATGAATGAAAATAATAATAATATTTGTCTGCAAATCATTAGACGTGAATAATGTTCCAGTCATTGATATTTTCCACATTAAAGCGAACATTAAATTACATTTTTGTGTTAAAAATTATTATATAAAATACGCAGAAAAACTTGCAATGACCTTCTATGGAGAAGTCTATGGCTCCATAGGAGGCGTGTACCTTCTCCCACAAAGACCAAACTAGGTGGAAATGATAGAGGAGGTCTTGCTAACTAATATAATAATAATCATATACCCCTATCCCTGTGCATTTTTCCGCTAGAGGGCGTCAAAGATAGAATTACGACTATTTTCTGAGTGATAGATGTACATATGATACATCGTTTCATATCAATTAAAGCATGCTGAGTCCAAATATTTAGTTTAAAATATTCTAACTTAAGGACTTTTCGAGAAATGTTATATTTTAAAAATTATTTTCCATATTTTCGCATTTATAATCAGTTTCTGAAAAGATACACAACCAAAACCAATTCTTATTGAGAGTGTGTTGCATAATGTTGGAAAAATTCTACATTTTAGTTCGCTTTTCCGCTAGAGGGCACAAAAGTGGATATATTAATTTGAAAATTCTTTACAGAATAAACTTAGAATAAAAATATACATTGATTCAAGTCAAATCTAGATTCCTTAATAAAATAAAACAGTTGAGAAAGAAAAATAATCTTTAGTTAAAATATTGTGATGAATTTTTTGTGAGGTTTTTAAAAGTTTTCAGGTTTTTACAATCATTTAAAAATTTGATGTGATTTCAGCATTCATCAAATAAATCCGACAATGATGAAACGACAATATCTTATAAAGTCCTTGAATAATCAGAAACAAACTGAAAATATTTCGAAAAATGTCTAATTTCTTAAAAACTAGGCATGCAAGAGGATTTTAACTTTAATTTTACGACTCAGCATGTCTTTTACAGTTAGAAATCATGTGTTAAACTGCTCATTCCCTAATCCTAATTTTTAATTTTTGACTCCGCCTAGCGACTGAACGCCGAGTCTTACAAATAATTTTTTTTATTTTTTTGTATTCAGCTTGAACATCTCTATCGTTTATATATAAAATTTCCTCGGATGATAGCTTAATCTGTCTTCTGGCTCGATCTTAAAACTTTGACGCCCCCTAGCGGAAAAATGCACAGGGATATGGGTATATGATTATTATTATATAGTTCAGTAAGACCTCCTCTATCATTTGCACCTAGTTTGGTCTTTGTGGAAAAAGTTACAGATTATAGACTTCTCCTTACCTTGTTAGTACTTGTAATTTTGTAAATAATTTAATGTTTAAGAGGAAGTAAACCATAATTTTAATTTCCTTTTTGTCATTTTTTCCCAAAATAATTCAAATACAGGAATAAATGGGGATATTTTGAAGTCTAATAGAATATAGCACAAATTGTGACATGATTAAATGATCAATCAGCAGTCAATTAATTGGAAAATTTGCTAAAACTTCGTCTGAATTATATACTAATATAAAGTATTATTCCTAAAAATCCGGATTTATAAAATCAAGCGCCCAGGTATTTGAGCGCTATCTAAGTGAATTTTTTAAATTGACCTAGAAACTACATTATTTATAGTTTATAAAACAAAAAATATAAGTTTCATATCAATCGTCTAAATACGAAAGATCTGTA